>JAVXUP010002203.1:0-151200 GCA_033070095.1 Escallonia herrerae | reverse complement strand
AGAGTTTCCAGAGGCATCAGTTCTTTCTTGCGATTTTGGGTTTGGAATAAATTGGGTTTTATGGCTTGAATCACCTCAATTTATTGACAGTTCTACGTCTATTGCCTAGTCAGTCAGGAGTCGATTAGGACCGATCGATATGTCCCTTACGTTTGCACTTAGAAACAAATGGTCCCTTATCTTTTCCTTAATACCTACTGCGTCTAGTAAAACCTTATATACATTTTTTTAGACCGAAAGCATCTATTTTTCTGCAATTCTGGCCATTGAAACTTCTGTTGTTTGACATGGACTTTTCGTTTGGACTATGATAATAGTCTGGGATGCTGAGTCGCGGACGATATGGATGAGAACGAGTGGAACCCGTTGGTGAGGGAGAGAGATGAAGAGACCAACCATTCCCTTCCCGCATTGTGGATCGACCATATGAGGAGGCCAGAATCCATCACAGATAGACGGGAAATCATAGGGCAAAACAATCTGAAAGTAGGCGAAAAGCAACGCCTGATGTGTGTGTTACCACTTCGAAAATGACCAGACGATCACCTTTGAAAGGATTCAAGCTTTGAGCTCCTGATCTTTTTTCCCCTTGGCACCATACGCACTCTGTCACACCCATGCATCGTGCCACTAACACAGACGTGCCCCTGACACCTTACTCACTCTGTCGCGCCCATGCACCGTGCCAGTGATACAATCTCGCCCTAGGTCCCTGTCATATTACAGTGCCTTTGGCACCATGCGTACTCTGTCGTGCTCATATGTTGCCCATCTCCATGACATGTGCCCCCGGCACCTTACTCACTCTACCGCGCCCATGCGCCATTCCACTAACACAGACGTGCCCCCAGCACTTACTCATTCCACCGCACACTGATACAGTCCGCCCCTGCTCCCTATCACACTACAGTGCCCTCGGCACCTTATGCACTCCGTCGCACCCATGCGCTGTGGCATCTCCATCACATGTGCCCCCAGCACCTTACTCACTCTGGCGCCCGTGCATCGTGCTACTAGCACAGTCGTCATGCCCCCTGTCTCTGTTACATACCATGCTCCTTGCATCGGTCCATCCTTTCGCCACACCATGCACATCTTACAGCGTCGTGAAACATGCTGCGACCCATTTTTCAGAGTGTGCAGCATCCTACTTGGATAGGCAACTCCTCCGGGACACTATCTCTTAGGGAGCTCTTCAACTCCCCTTCTGCCAGGTAGACGTGCTCTTCCGGGATACTATTGGCAGTCGGGTAAACGGCCCCTCCATGCTACCTTGACGCGCTCTAAGTACTCGGGCACAAGGACTCACCGCGAGGATAGCGACTCCTCCGGGACACTCTCCGTCAGGGAGCTCTTCAACTCCCCTTCCGCCGTAGACGGCTCTCCGAGATGCTACCTTGACTGGCTCCGAGTGCTCCGGCACAAAGACTCACCCGCGGGATAGGCGACTCCTCCGGGACACTGTCTCGGTCAAAGTGTCTTCGTGACTGGCCTACGTGCTCCGGCACCCCTAAATGACCCCGGGGTCACTCCGAGATGAGGCAGGTCTTAGGATCGCCCTAGTCCACCTGGCAGCTAGGCATCGGGTCTTCCCCACCGCGCCAGGCTTGTGGGACTCTGCAATCTTGGATTCTGGCTAGATCAAAGCTGTTCTCTGGCATACCGACGCTGTGGGAGCAAGTCTTTCCAGACAGTAAAGCGACGATGTGCGGGGCAGGCCGGGTGAATATGCGATCTGACAGTCCTGGAGCACCGGCACCTGTGGACCCCTCGATGACGTGCACTCCCGGGTAGCGCCACATGTCGCATGATGACATTACATCTCAACCTCTATAAATAGAGGTCTGTGAGAATTCATTTGGGAGGTTGGACATTTTTTGACATTTATGGCATTCTCAGAACATCTTTAATTTCTCACTCTAGGAATCCTGGAGAGACAACAACAGGATTTTGGCTCTCCTAAGTATAGGAATTTGACTTGAATCCGTGTATCGGACCATTACTGTCACTGTAAGCCTGTGACTTGTCTGGGAACACTCTTGCCTCTCTTGTTGGCAAGGCCTTGTTGTGTCCCCTTGTTGTGTACTTGGCATATTTCGAGACTGCATTCTTTGTGGCACCTCCACGTCAACTGCGAACCCATTCCTTGGCATCAAAGGCTAATACAATGGTGGGTTTAACGACTTAGCATAATCATTCAAGCGCAGTCCATTTCATAACAAATGTCAGTCACTCTTTCAACTTTGGACACAATTGGCATTTTATTACAACTTCGTAAGTTGTAGAGTACAATGTAGTACTGACCAAAAAAAGAGAAGCTATGTGAAGCTTATTTTCATACTAACACCAGTATAATATGGGAAAGTGCAGACGTGAAAGACCAGTGATGGTCCATTGTGACAGGCACCCTGGTGAAATTGGACTACCATATGACTTGATCAAATGGTCATGGAGGTGCCCGTCATAATGAATCACCGAATTACATGACTCCAACGGATTATATATAATGCATCGTATTCACAACCAACAAAAAGCGAGCCAACTTCGGTCTAAGCAGCCTCGGCAACCATTTCAACTTTTGCATGACTATCACCTTTACTAAGACACTCCACGCTATTACTGCGCTCTTTGCTGGTCTTAGCCAATAGGGGGGTTAGGTCTCTAGGGTGCACATTCACCTTGAGCCCATTTTTCATGAACAATGTCAGTGACATTTTCTGCTCCACGCGGTGGCCTGGTGCCACCGTGAGCGGTGACGGAGCAACACTGCAGCTGCTATTGATTTCATTTGCAAGTAAGCCAAATCCTTGCCCAAACAAATCCTTGGACCGGCATTGAACGAGACGAATTTAAATGGGTCGTGAGCTTCAAATTTCGTCCCGTCTTCCGTTAGCCACCTTTCGGGCCTAAACTCGAGACAATCCTCTCCCCAGATAAATTTCATTCTTCCGCTGGAATATATAGAATATGTGATCGACGATCCACCAGGGACGAAGGTGCCGTCAGGAAGCACATCATCAGCGATGACGTGCTTCGAGTCCTCAGGTACGGATGGGTATAGCCTAAGAGTCTCGGATAATGCGGCCTTGAGGTATATCAATCGGTCAACTTCCTCGAACACTAGAGGGTCCTCGAGCCATTTAGAGGCGTCGTGGCCACGTGTCTTCATCAGGACGGTGCACAGCTCGATCAAGATTTTCTCCTCGACTCTTGGAGTTTGACTAACCAGCCAGAAGAACCAGCTCAGGGCGACCGATGATGTGTCGCGTCCAGCTAGGATGAAGTTAAGCGCCACCTGTTGGAGGAATTTGTCGCTGTAGGACTCTCTTTTCTTCATGAACCTCGAGAGCAGGTCGTCATGTAGGTTCCCACCTTTCGGGCTACTCAGCAGCTCAAGCTTACGTGTGCCAATGACGTTCATCATGTACTCGTCCACGTGTTTCATGCTTCGGCTCAAGCCGACCTCCATCCCGAGCCTGAGCCATTTCTTCAGCTTCCATATGGTCTCGGGGAAAATAAAGCGCTGCAGTGTGGCTTCAGTGGCTCCGTCAAAAGCCGAGGCAAAGGTGTTTTCAGGAAGCCCAGGGGACAGAGTTTGTGGGTCATTGCCGAAAGCCAAGCCGCATATGTTGTCAAAAGTGAGCCGAAGCAAGAGATCCTGTAGATCAACGGGCTTCCCCTCCAGCTGAGCCGCCTCGAGAATCGGGCAAAACCTGAGCTTGATCGCTCGGCTCACCCATCTGGCCATGGCCTGGCGCAGGGTCCGGGTGGTGAACTCCAGCGCGGCCGTCTTGCGCTGGAACAGCCACGTGTCGCCATCCGAGTTGAAGATCCCCTCCCCGAGCAGATCATGAAACACAGCCTGCCAGGTGGGACCCTTTGGGTAATTATCAAACTTGAGCTTCAGTATGTGCTCGAGGTTCTTGGGATCGCACGTGACCGTCACGAGGCCTTGCTTCCGGGTTAGAAATGGGATTGCGAATATGCAGGTCTGGTAAGTGCCGCCGCAGGCGCGTAGGTTGTCAGCAATCCAGTCGTGCATGCGATTGGCGTTCCCGATGAGGCCCGGCAGGCTGCCCAATAAGGGCCAGACGCGTGGTCCCTTCAGAGACCGCATCGTGAGCTTGAACCATATCAAATAAGCCGCTACCGCTGATAAGACCATCATAGCCGTTGATACATCCATCTGATCTCTCTTCCCAGTTGACGGTAAACAACCTTCTCTGTTAAATGAGTCGCCGGTATACCACTTACCAGCTAAAAGAACAGCAATGCTGCTTCTCTCTTAAGACCGTTGAGTGGCAAAACAATGCAAGAAACTATAAAATGGGAACTGAACCAGATGGAAGAAAGACAGTCTTACCCGCGTCAGAAGACCACAAAAGCGGCTGAAATGTAGAGAGAGAGAGATGGCGGAGGTACGGGAGGAGGAGGAAAGGAGATCTGTGAATGACAGAGGTGAGAGAAGAAAAGTGATTTATAGAGGAGTAAAGGACAGAGAAGCCATTAATGGAGGGGGGCCAAACTGTTGTTGGAAACTTGAGAGCGTAACTATATATCGACGTAATTATTGTATAGTGGAAACGCTGGCTTTAAAGCTTGAACAATAAATGCCAACAGAGGTCGTTGGAGGGCAAAGTGAGTAACCACAATAATATACTAGCATCATACTGATGCATATACCTTCAAATCCGTAAACCAATATCTCCCCACACACACACAGAGAGACAGAGTGAGTTGGAAGTCAAGTTCCTTTAACGAAAGCCATCAGCCATGCATTATGGAGCTCTCCCTTTCTACCTGTCTGTGCGTGCATTGGACTTATATGACATGTATGTGTGTGTGTGTGTGTGTGTGTGTGCGCGCCTTCTCTCTCCAAAAGGGCTCACCTAATTTTGCAGGAAAGAACTCTTCCTTAAATTCCGGTATTGAATGAGATGGGGAAGAAAGTGAAGGGGATTAGTTGAAGAAAAAACAGATGGATCAATGAACTAAGTAAAGCCTTTTGAGCGTGGGAGGATAAGAGAAAAGCCGGACGTCACCGCTCTGTTTTGGACGTGTCTTGCGATGTGGGTTTGTGACGAGTTTAGGGTTTGGTGAGCCGCTTTAAAGATGGGTAACCCCTTCCTCACTACCCCTGCATACATGTCTCTTTTGTCGCTAAAGAATCATTTAGCGACAAGAAAATGGCGTGGAATACCCTACTGTAGCTTTAGAATGAATTAGCAACTAAATTCTTTCCATGCAACTGCAAGTATTGTATACTTCTGATGTGATGTAGATACTAAATATTGACTTAACATGAATAACCAGCTGCAATACTGTAAAAATAAGAGGTAATGATTGAGGAACTTCATTGAATGCCTCCTTTTAGCTACTTTACTGAATCTAGTAATTACAGCATACACAGTTAAAGCTCAAAGCTGGATGAAATGAACTCACTTGACCTTCCTTTCTTCTCTGCAGCTTTTTAGTCAACTTCCTGTAAATGTACGTCCATCAGTACCCTGGTTCTCACGAACTCTTTTTGCCTTTTTTATTTTTTATTTTTTATTTTTACCTCTCTCTCCACGTTGTTGCTAACGACCGGTCATTACATATGCATTCACAAGTAACTGTTGGAGTTACCATCTTTGTTGGTACCTTCGGTTTAAGGTAAAATTTGTAGTTGTTCAAGAGTTTAAATAGATTGTATTGAATTAAATTATTCGAGGATAAATTTATTAGTCTGTGTGTCAAGTAGAAACTGAATTCGTATTATATGCAAGTAGAAATTTTTCAGCAGGAAAAAATATTCAGTGATTGTTTAACACCACGTCATCGACCTACGTGGTGTTAAAATACCACTAATGCCGTGACAAATAAATAAATAATTGTTTGTGGGACACTTATCCAACTTAATAAAAATCTTAGCCATGGTTTACAGATAGCTAAAAATTCAAATTTTTTTGTGAAAATTTTGAAGAGCCCGTCAAACCCAAAGTTATCTACATATAAATTTTCATTTCTCTTCACCCTCTTTTTATCTACAATTAATTTTAGGTACCATAAGATCATGTGCTAAAGCGAAAAACCTTCGGTGCCTTATATACGATGAAACAATGGGATTGACTTAGATTTCATTTATTTGAAGAAGATGACAGTATGGATCTGTTTGTTGAACTTAACTCTTTAAAAAAAACCCCAGAAATTTATTTTTTTAGAAAGATGAGATTATTCAAATGAGCATCTTTAATTCTCTACATATGTATTTGGTGTCAAAAACTTTGACAGAGAAAGTAGCTTGGGTAGCCCCTAAAGAAAACAACATTAATTTCTTCAGTATCATATGAACACTAGTCTTAGATCCATTTCTCATGCCATCATTCCCACCAAGCCTAATTACTGCACTTTTCCTTATAATCGGTGAGTATATACACATATATATTTATTTTGTTTGGCAAAGCAATCGATCATCATAATTAAATTATTGGCCACGGAAAATGAACCTATAGTTGATTATAAAGCAATGTCAGTTTATTTGTTTCCTTGTGGCTGCATACGTAGATAATCAAGAGTTTTATTTTATAACCACATGATTTGATCTTCCATTACCAGAACCAAAAACATGAGCTTGCTTTTCCATTTGGAAATTCAGATCCAAACAAGCAGAGAAGACATGGGCATTGTTGAGAAACTCATATAGTCTTCGTAAATGATAAGGAGGAGACATGGGTTTTGTTGAGAGATCAACAAATAAGTTGATACCATTAGCAAACAAGAATTTATACAATATATAGTTGAAACAATGGGAGTCTGAGTCTCAAAACGGGACGGTGGTTGGTGAAAATGGAAGAGAAGCGGGGGAGATTAAGGAGAACAAAGAGAATGAGAAACTAAAATGGTAAGTAATATAATGGTGGCAAAAACATAGAAGGCAGGCTGTTTAAAATCTGTGAAAATTTGAATTTTAAACTCTCATTAACCATGGTAAACAATTTAACCAGTTGACAATCTTGCTTAGTTGATAAATTGGCAAAATATAAGTGGAAGTCTAACACCACATAAGATGATGACGTGTTAGACAACCATGTCATATGTTCGTCTAAATCTTTTCATAAGACTATCAAATCTAGATACTTTTTTATTTTGGTTAATAGGAAAACTTTTGTATTAGCAAGAAACAGTGACAAGAGTAAGTAATTCAATTCTTCTCGTAGAACATATCTTTCGCTATTAGACTTAACCCACTTCCCAAAACTCTCATCAAAAATTGACTAAGGGTTTTGAAGTCATCCTGGCCAATGGATCTAAACTAACTAACGTAAAAGTAATACTGAGACAATTTCGACGGATCTACTTTGTCTTTCTCCCTTTTCTTTTTTCCCAAACCTACCATATTTAATACATAATATATCATTAGATTCAAATAATAAGAACCTCCCATAACCAGATGAGCCATAACTTCGATCCAACAACAGTCCGATCACACCAAAAGTTGATAGAAAATTGCACCACAAATCTAGTTTGCTTATCCTTTGTTGCTCCGCCGCCAGCGGACGTACTTATTTGGTTGAAGATATACATATTGATGCCAAGGAAAGTGGGTTCGCAGTCGACGTGGACGTGCCACAAATAATGCAGTCCGAGTCAGATGCCAAACATGTTGATGTGAGGCACAGCAAGGGCGGAGTAAGGGTAGATACCAAAGGCTTCCCAGACAGAGCCTGACGGTGGCAGTGCTGCAAGGGCGATGGCACGGGGTGAATATACGACGACAGTCACAGTCCGATGCTTAGGTCCAGAGTCAAGGTCTGGTGTGTTTCTCTCTCTAGGATTTTAGAGTAAGAAAGTGAGAAGTTTGAGAATGTCCAACTGTCAGAAAATGTCCAAAAGTCCGAAATGAATGCTCAAGACCTCTATTTATAGAGGTTGAGATAATGATGTCATAACCGACACATGGGCTCCCCGAGAGTGACACATCATCGGGGGTCCACGGGTGCCGGTGCTCCACGGAATGTCCAATCACATATTCACCCGGCCTATCCTGCACAGCGTCGCTCTGTCTGTCTGGAAAGACTGGCTCCCACAGGGTCAGTGTGGCCAGAGAATCCTCTTGATCTAGCCACTAGACAAAGCCCTAGCAGAGTCCCACAGGCCTGGCAGCGATGGGGAAGACCCGACACCTAACTGCCAGGCAGACTAGGTGCGACGCCCTCCAAAGACATGTTCCCGTCTCGAAGTTACCCGGGGGTTATAGTCCATAGGGGTGCCAACACAAGCCCCCAGTGCCGGAGCATGTAAGCCAGTCACGAAGACACCCTGGCGGAGATAGTGTCCCGGAATGAAGACGGCGATGACTTTATGGTAATGAGCCCATCCCTCTACGAGGCGTCTTCGTGCCGGAGGAGCCCTCCGGAATGAAGACGGCAATGGCTTTATGGTAACAAACCCATCCCGCTGCGAGGGGTCCTTGTGCTGGAGCACTATGAAAGGAGCCCCCCAGAATGAATATGGTGATGGCTTTGTTGTAACGAGCCTATCTTGTTGGGCGATGGCTTTATGGTAACGAGTCAATTCTGCTGCGAGGGGTCCTCATGTCAAACCACTACGAATGAAGCCCCCCGGAAGCATGTAACATGATTGTGGCGCATGGGAGCCGTGCCTACAGCACACGACATTGATTGTGGAGCATGGTCGTGATGACGATTGTTGCGAGACAATACCTATTTCTAGGTGCACATGTTATGAAAGTAACGCCCGGGCGCGGCTACGAAATTTGAGGAACAATACTCGGTGTCGGGGGCACATATCATGAAGATGGCGCACAGGCGCGATGACGAACGTTGCGGAGCAATACTTGGTGCTGGGGGCACCTGTTATGAAATTAAAGTGTCGGATGGGCACGGCGATGAACGTCGCAAAAAAATACTTGGTGCCGGGCACATATCATGAAAATAGCGCACGGGCCCGACGACAAACGTCGCGGAGGAATACTCGATACCGGGGGCACCTGTTATGAAAGTGGCGCACGGGCTTGGCGACGAACGTTGCGGAACAATACTTGGTGTCGGGGCACATATCATGAGGATGGCGCACGGGTGTGGCGACGAACATCGCGGAGCAATACTCGGTGCCAGGGGCACCTGTTATGAAAGTGGTTCATGGGCGCGGTGACGAACGTAGTGAAACAATACTTGGTGTCGGGGCACATATCATGAATATGGCGCACGGGCACGGCGACAAACATTGCGGAGCAATACTCGGTGTTCGGGGCACCTGTTATGAAAGTGGCTCACGGGCGAGGTGACGAACGTCTAGGGGACGGCGCACGGGCGCGCGTCGGTGCCCCAGAGATGAGGCTTGAGCCAAGTGTGCATGTTATACCAAAATAATAAGTGCAATATTCAGTAATGACAAAGTTGGGAGTGATGGCACGCGGTTGTCGGTGATGGGTCATTTGGTGTAGCGAGCGACTTTGGGCGACAGTCACCGCGGAGGTGATACGCGACTGCGGGCTACGGATAACGGACGTCGTGACGTTGGTGTACGAGCATCCGTGAACATCGCAGAGGTGCAAAGACCCGAAAGCACAAGTACGCGGGAAAGGGGAGGCCAAAAGCCAACAAATGGGGGAAGGCCAAGGCTACCACCCCTGGGGAGGCCGATGTCGACCCTGGGGGTGGCCAAGGCCAATGGCCAACTCCCATGAAAGGAGGCCAAGGCCACTCCCCCTTTTGGTGAACTTCGAGAGCGCCGAAGGTAGATGTTTTGATGGGCAATGACGAATCCAAAAGTTGTGTTGCGACGAGCGTGTTGTCGTGAGTTGTACTCACGTGACGAATAAGGTGCCAAAGTCACATACGAAGCATACAGAGCGAACAAAGTGCGAAAATGACTGTGCGAGAAAAGTGAACAGGGGGAGGCCAAGGCCAAGGCCAACCCCCTATGGAGGCCGAGGCTGACCCCATGACCTTGGGGGAGGCCGAGGCCGACCCCATGGGGTTGGCCAAGGCCTTTGCCCCTTGACCTAGTTGCTCCGATTGCACCGTCGGTCGATATTTTTGATGAAAAGGTGCTTGGGTGGTTACGGTGTGACGAATGTGATACCGTGAGTCACATTAAAGTGAAATAATTGGCGATTAAGTCGCGCGTAAGGCGTGTGAAGCAAAAAATGCACGTGAGTTGGGCGTGCGCACTTTGACCGGTTCAAAGCGTTGCATATTTGTGCCGACGTGTCATGTAAAATGGGACCCTCAGTGGGCTTTTGGGTGCGACCAGAATAGGTTAGGAACAGATATACATACAACATACTCATTTTACATGGGGCATCGAGTCTTAATAAAGAGTAGATATCTAGTGGTTCGAACCATGACCTGAAAGTGTCAGCTTCTTTCCGGGTGGGGGGAGGTTTGTCCTTGTTAATGTAAGAGCTTCCCATTACAAAAAGTAGACAGCACATCACGTGATCATCGACGACGATGATGAGCAGCAACCATCGTATAATAATGGTATGCAATTGCCTACAAGCAGACTCTATATGTATGGTCCATAGAGCAGTAGTGGTGATCACTTATTTGCTTGTCCCATGCATGGGGTTTGTATTTTAACAGGTCCCTCAGGACCCCATCTCTTGAGAACTTATGCCTCACATGCGAGGGTCACCATCTGTTTGACAAATCTGTTTTCGGTTGACATTTAATTTTGGTTAACAATCCCATGCCTTCTAGGGTCATTACAGATTCTGGCTCTGATGTTTCTCAAAGTTTATGCATCACGTACATGTCTTGCATATGTTGTGATTTATGAAGTCGTCTACTGTTTATTTTCCGATGTTTAGCAATTCCCGAATACTGAATGTACGGGAAGACCCGTAGCCAAGTTTTTTTGGAACGTAATAGAACATCAAGCAGTCTATAGCTAGTCAAGGAGTTTGAAGTATCGCCAACATCGCGAGAAAGGGAACGAAACAGCCAATCGATGGGTTGATAGTAGTTCTTGGCATCTACCTGGCATTGGGAATACCGCGATGACTGCATAATGATAAAGGATGTACTCTTATAGTTATATCAGGGTCTCCCCGTACCCCCATAATCCACGATAATTTAAATCGAAACAATTGGATGTCCAACTCGGGCAAGACAGTTCCAATCCGAATCCGCTTTATCTAAAAACAACTCATGGATTACCTCGAGAATGGGTAGAAGGGCTTTCATAAGCTAATCTGCAATGTGGTTACCCCTTTACAAATTGAATGAGAGGTTCAATGATTGTCAATCAAGAGCATTCTTCAGCGTCTGATTATATATGCCCCAGTACACACGAGGGCCTTTTTGCAACGAAAAAATTCAGATGAGGGCCAGGAGGCAAAATGGCAGCCTGGGAACAGCTTGCAGCTAGCCCAGTAAAAAGCCCTTTTGCAGCCCAAAATTTTTGGGCCGCTACTAGTTTTCTGGCCCAATGTGATATTTGCAATCAGGAATCCTATTTCCGCAATGTCCAAAAAGTAAGTACAGAGCCTATATCAGCAACTGGATATTATATGTCGGGCTGCTTTGTTGGGCTTTCGAGATTTGTGATTTAAAGTGCAAACAATAGATTGTGTTAAATTTTGGTAGTATTTGACAAAGTTTTTGTTTTCAATATTTTTTTTTAGTTTTATAAATTAAAGAAAAAAATCCGTTTGACAGGCAGGTTTTTTTTTCCTTTTAGTTTAAAAAAATCAAAATTTTTAAAAAGGAGTTGTTTTTGAAAACTTTATTTTGGAGTTTTGAATTTTCAGTTTTCTTTTGAGATCTAACTATTAAACTTCATTTGAAGCAATTCGCTATCCGCATTAAAAAAAAATATTTCATTTCATCACTTTCGCCACTACCACTACTTGCCCTCTAAACCCTCACCATTACTATCACCAACAGACAACCACCGTCACCACCCTGTCTCCACCCAAACCATCCCACCTTTGTCACCCCATTGCGCGCCACCACAGATCTACCCCACTGTTACCACCATATCGTTGTTGCACGAACACAGATATCTTGCATTGTTGTCATAAATCCCACTGTTGCCATCGGTAGGTCTGCCTCATTGCCGCCACCTTACCGTCATTGCCGCCACAATAATCTACTCCACCATTGCATTGTATCAACCAAGCGGACAAACATCACAACTACTATCTTAACTATCAAGCACCGCCACCAGTATCTTAACCACCAAGCACATCGCCAGAACTGTCGACAATCGATTGACGTCAAACAGCATCACAATTAGACAACACGACAATCAAAAAATATCATGACCACCATCGATCAATGTCGACACAGCCAATTTCACCACTCTCAACTACCCGTCTTTGCTCTCGCCACTATTGTCGATGCCATCTCTCGTCACTGACATCTCTCCACTACCTTCGATCTCATCATATCTGATTTTTTGGTAGCAGTAATTCCGTCATGATTTTGGCGGTTGGTCGTGATGATATTGTGCGCGTGATGGCGTTGGTTGATGATAAATGGAAATTGATGTTTTGGGGAAGAAGGAACACAAAGGAAAATAAAATCCTCTTAAAAGAAACAAAAACTGAAAAAAATCAAAACTGGTCTATCAAACATCTATTTGTTTTTTTAAAAACAAAAATCACAGCAGGTTTTGGTTTTTCTCTTTTAGAAAAATTAAAAGTAAAAAAACTACAATGGTGTCAAACACACCCATATATTTACTACTTTATTTCTTTATTCCTTTTAACAACGAAATAAATTATGGACAAGAATATTTAGACATGAAAAATATACCTTTAGTTTTGATCACGTGCGTTACACATGGGAGCAACAATTATCAAAATACTGATTGAAAGATCTCATACTTGTTTACTTAATAATCATAACGAAATTGATGCAGACAAAAAATAATTAAAATAATATTTTCACCTTTTATATTAATTTTTCAATCAATATTTTTCGTTAAAAATGAACTTGAGTAATAATTATTAGCTTAAAGCATCAAATGAAAATGAAAAATAGTAGTATATGAAATGATAAAAATAGTTTTTCCCAACTAATAGCATAATAGTGATAATTACTAACAAAAATAATCCATGTGTTGAAGTTTGTATTACTCAAGGCAACTAAAAAAAGAGTATAGAATAATTAAAAATAAATGGGAGAGTAAACTATATAGTATATAAACTTGTAATGAAATAAAAGAAAGGAGATTTTGTTAGAGAGAAAAATTCAAGGAGAATATTGGGCTTTTCCAAAGAATTGAAAAGATTAAAGATTAAATGGAATATATAGAGAATTAGTTTTGGTAAAATTTTGGGAATTGATGGAATTGCAAAGATATAAATTAAATTTTAAAGTGCGACATGCTAACATAGAAGAAGGAATAATGTAAAATCTATCTAATTAGTTGAATTTTAAATGGTTAAAAGAATTCAAATCACATTTAATATAAGAGAGACAGAGAGAGGAAGGGGGGAGGAGGTGGTCGTGAAAGGAATTCAAATCATTATAAGGAAAATAAATTAAACAAGTTAAAATGAAAAAATCTACATGGCAAGATAAAAAAGTGTCCAAGTAAGCGGTGATTGAACAACATTCTTTCAGTTTTGACTTTGATATTATATATAATTAGATTAGATTTCTTAGCCCACATTTTTTTTTATCGAATTTTCTATTGTACATAAAAGTCAATGTGCAACCCACGTACTCTCCAAGGTGTAGAACATTTACTAGATGAGTTTAGCCCCAAAGGTTCGCAGAAGCTCACAATTATAAGTGTGTTATATTCTAAAGGCGAAAAATAAAAAGACATTTGATTATGACTTTTACGCATCTAAGACCGTTGGATTAATTGGTTCTTCTGCCCTTCATGATGCTCAAATCCATTTCTCCTTTTGATACTCATTCGAGGAAAACAAAACAATGTTACGGGCTCCGGGAGAATAATTTTCTTTGGAGCAATACAAGTTTTCACTTTTTCCATTCTACTCCAACAAAGTTTTGAGTTTCACATTTGTTTTTTGCTTTATAAATATGTAAGTTAACATGGATTAGTACGTCTTTTCAAAGTAAAATATTTTATTTCATTTGGGATTAATTGCATGCAAGATTAGATTTCTTTCTATTTCTCAGCTTTTGAAATGGAATTGGAAATCCTGATATTGCTTCTGCCCACAGTTTGGTTGGTAATGGTACACAAAAATCTCGAGCAAAGTGACTATGGGTGGAAAGTAGTGTCTTAAATGGGGTATTAGCTATTTCTTTTGAATTTGGGCCTCGCCTGATTTGTATCTCTTCCATGTACTGTTTCTATGCTTAGATCACATCAAAACATAAGTAATTTAGGCTCTGTTTGACTTTTTTTGTATTTTTAGTTTCTAAAAAATTAAAGAGCAATTTTATTTTATTTTTTTTTACAAAAACAAGTGGATGTTTGATAACTCGGTTTTTTTTTTTTTTTTTGTGTTTGATAATCCAAAATTATTTTTTTTAGTTTTTTTTTGTGGTGGTGGGGCGTGACGGTGGCCGACTGTGGTCGCCAGAGGTGGCTGCCAGCGGCCAGTGGTGGGAGGGTGGTGGTCTCAAACAAAAAAAAAAGACCAACACTGAAAAAAAAACTCATATTTTGAGTTTTTAAAAATAATCTTGATTTAAAAATTAAAATTTTAAACTGAAAAAAGAAAAAGAAAAATTGTTACCAAAAGCAACTTTTTTTTTCAGTTTCTAAAACTAAAAAAAAAAAAAAAAACCTTTGTCAAACAGGGCCTCAGTTGGCATTTTCCACTTTTTTTAATCATAAGCTACACATTCATGTGCAACACGTGCGTTGCGGTTAGTTAAAATAAAAATGTTACCTGACAAAGACGAGTTTAAAGAACACACTCAATCTTTTGCAGCTATAAAATACCTTGCGGTTCTATACGTGACATGCAACTTTGGCATCAACGCGTTATCTTGAAACTTAAGTCGGAACTCCACGGTGGTTTGTTAGTCGTACACTCGTACCTACATAGGGATGGCAATGGGGCGGGTCGGATGCGGATCTGATAAAATCCGAACCCGCCCCGCTAGTTATGAAACGTTGCCCCGCCCCGCCCCGCCACCGGGTTCTATTTATAGAATACCATAACCGATCCTATGTGAATCTAGGAGACCCGTACCCGCCCCGCTCCAACCGTTCTGCTTGGTTTGGCAAAAATATCACATTTTTTGAATATATATTACAAAAACTTTATCACAAAAAATAAACTACACACATTAGACTAATGTCTGAAAATCCTAAAGAATATATTAATGTCTAAACTACACACAGTTGGTTGATTTTTCCAAAATCGAAGAAGTTGGTTGATTTTTCCAAAATCGAAGAAGATGCAGTGGTCTTCGGATTGATCTCAGATTGTGTGGTCGGCGGTGGAGTCGAAGAAGATGCGGTAGCCTTCGGATCGATCTCAGATTGTGTGGCCGGCGGTGGAGTCGCAGAAGATGCGGTGGCCTTCGGATCGATCTCAGATTCTCGGTGAGAGACGACCGGCGGTGGAGTCGAAGAAGATGCCGTGGCCTTCGGATCGATCTCAGATTCTCCGTGAGCGACGACCTGCGGTGGAGAAGACGCAGCGGAGTCGGCGGTGGAGGAGACGCAACGGAGTCGCAGAGAAGAGAAGTCGCAGAGAAGAGAAGACGCAACGGAGTCGCAGAGAAGAGAAGACGCAGCGGCGCCGGTGGCTCTTTGGAGTCTGCAGAAGAAGAGAGCGCCGAGTGAGAGAGAGAGAGAATAGATGATCTAGGGTTTTAGTTTAGGACAAAAGCTTATATATATTACATGATGGACGGCTAGGATTAATTATGTATAGGGTATGTATATCGGGGCAGGTACGGGTCGCGGGTCGGGTCGGATCACGGGGCGGGTTAGGCAGAATACCATACCCGATCCTAACCCGCTGCGGGTTTTAAAAAAAAAACCATACCCGCTCCGTGACCCGGTCAAAGTCAACATAATCCGCTCCTATAGGAGCGGGGCGGAGCGGATATCCTGCGGGTGCGGGCTGAATTGCCATCCCTATACCTACAACAAAACTTGAGATTTCCAACTTCTACGCGTTTCTCCTTCATCGGGTTACCTTATGCAAATGGTCACCGACAACAAAAACGAATCCCTTAGCAGGAAAATGTACAAATCGGGTAAGGCATCTTGGTTTCTATTAATCATTGATGAATTACCGATTAGTGGTGGTGACGACTCCTTATGAAACAGCTATTTATGGATCAATCTCTACTAATTATAAGTTTCTCGTTTTCTTAGTCCTCAATCGTTTTCGTTCGTATAATGTATTAGCGTAAAATATATGTGCTTTCTTTCAGAAAAAAGCAAGGAGCAGCGTGAAAATCGAGCGTAATTAGTATAAGAATTGATGCGGATAAAATGAAGAATTGCATGATTTGCAATTTTTAATCAACACTATATCAGATGGTGAAGAGTTGCTTAACCATAGACCCCTGTCCCAACAAGCATCAATATGGTCATTAAGGTCGATTGCATGGTACAATATATAGATCGTAAAATTTCATCAGCCCTGCAAACAAAAACAACATCTTGTGAATGATCAACATCACCTTTTGTGTTAATTTCCATTTTCATCTATGTCACATTTTATTTTTGAATAAACTTTGACTCCTAATAGAGTTGTAGGAATTTTCTTCAAATTCCGTGTGTAGTGACAATTAATAGTTGCTAAATGTTTCTAGTGATTTTTGTCCTAACATTTTTAACGACAGTTTTTAGTAGCACATTTTTAGCGTCACTAAATAAAAGCCATAAAAAACATTCAAAGACG
Organism: Escallonia herrerae; assembly: GCA_033070095.1. Lineage (NCBI taxonomy): Eukaryota > Viridiplantae > Streptophyta > Magnoliopsida > Escalloniales > Escalloniaceae > Escallonia > Escallonia herrerae. The sequence goes on along the minus strand of JAVXUP010002203.1, from coordinate 134,390 downwards.
ATTAATTGTCACTATATAAGGGATAGGAGGAAGATTCTTCTAACCGAAGTAGCAGTCAATTTTATTTTCCCTTTTTTACCTTAGTTTATAAACTTTTCAACTGTTCAAGTTCCGACGCCATCTCTCAAAGAGGTACTTAACAATTTAAAAAGTGGAGCCGAAAAAGATGTGCATGTCAGTAAGGCTTCACTTACGAACAAAGAAAACGAAGGATACGAGCCTTCGCTTGGAATTCTAATATTTTATATTGTTGAATATGTTTTTATTAGTGATGAAAATTAGAGTTCACTATTGTCATGTCGTTAGATGTTGTGTCAGCATCGTATTATTGTGACAATTTTGATCATCTTTACTGAAGTTTAATCATCTAATACACAGTTAACTTTAACGTACATCTATCCATATTCAATTCAAATATACATAATAACCAAAAGATCTTGGCAATCACATAAATTTCGCTGAATCGAGATAACATAATTCTATCAATCTAGCCTAGATAATTTTAGTGAAATGAGATAACATAGTTCTATCAATCAAGCCTAGATTGAGAGGTGACAACCAAGTCGAGATTGTGACCAGAATTATCAATCAATTATTGATTGAAAGGTGACAACCAGGTCGAGACCGTAACCAGAATTCCCGTGCCAAAGGATTGAGCCATCACAAAAATGTTGATTTGACATTATCAAGCATTCAAGTTACTCCCCCTCTTTTTTTTTTTGGAAATGCAAAATAACTCAATAAGAGGTACACTAACAATAACAAAATTAGATCTCACATAATGTACTATTCTACTGATTCGTGTTATCACTATCCTAAGACATTGTTTGCTAGAGAAGGAATTTTTGTTCATCTATTTATTGATGCACAACTACATTAAACTACAATCCACAGCATTGATTCTCTCTCTCTTTTTTATAGCGACCACTTTGATAAACTTATGAAATACAATAAAATAGCAGTAATACAAAAAGAATTAAAAGAAAAAAAATAGAAAACAAGAAGGGCAGAATTATAAATACATCACTTAAGCGCAAGACTCGTTGTAATACCAGTAGAATCCCCAACTAAGTAAAACATATATTGTGATAATTGACAAATATGGAATAAAGGCGTCGTCACATTAAAAACAAAAGATAAAAAAAAAGAAAAACAATTCACACAATTAACCAATCACAGCAATCCCGTACACTCGGTTCCACCGCAAGCACAACAAAACCGCCAACCATCACCAGCCCATCACACCAAATCCAACGTCACACAGTGCGTACGCCCCGTAATTTCCAAATAATTTAATTACACAGCCCACCGACCTCCCACCCCCCGGCCCCCTTCTCTCTCTCTCTCCCTCCCGTCATTTGGCAATTGGCACGAATCGCTTTCTCTCTCTAAAAAAAGGGCACTCTCTCTTCACCTTCTTTAAAAGAAAAATCTTCCCCTTTCCGCTCGTCTCTTCGGTAACTGACACTTCCGGGCACATGAAATAGAACCTGCCCGGTCACGGTTCGGGTTCCGGTTCGCTGCGCTTTCCTTCCCGGTAAGTGAACTAGGGTTTAATCGTTGAACTTTTTCGCCTTACTGAGCTGGAATTTCAGCTGTAATCTGGTAGTGCAGTTAGGGCTCCTTCGAGCTTGTGGACTGGTATGAAAATCGCGCACTCCATTTCCAGGTGAATTTCGACGTGCGATTGATTCGGTGAAATTTTGGCGTTAGAATCACTCAGTTTTTATGCTTTGCTGCTTGTGCCTTGTACATGTACTCGAGTATCTAAATTCTAGATAGGTGCAGCCGTGCAGGTGAATTTCTATTGATGCCATTCGAGTTTTATTTATTTATAATGGAGCTATAGATCGTTAGTAGAGCTTGTTTCCACGTTTTTGTTAATTTTTGTATTGTTTTCCGCCTTCATACTAGTTCGGTTGCTAGAGCTTGGTTCTGGAGCTGGTATGTGTCGAGCTGATCCCTTTTGGTTGTGGAAGTCAATTAGAAGAGTGTTTGTAAGGATGGGGAAAGTTGTTGAGGCGTGAACACGTGTAGGAAGTGGTTAATATTCAAGTCCAGATGTGGGTGTTAGGACTTATGATCCAGCAACCAAAAAGGGAAAACTGTGTGTAAGGTTGGCATAGGGGGAACTCATGGGAGAGTCTATTACAATCGAGTCTTAATGTGGGCTCGAACAGAGGTTCTTAATTAAAGGTTGAATATTTTCTGACAGGTCAGACTTGATAGTGTAATCTAGAATTGAATCTGTAAACATGCAAAGTTACTGACGCATGAATACGTTAAGAAGCGGTTAAGTTGCTTCCTTAGGTGGATGCTAGAACTAATAATTAGGCACTCAACTTAACTCTGACACGAAACTGGCTGTTAGTATAAATGGGTGCTGGTGTGTTTTTTGATCTGCATAGAAGTTATGCAGCTGGTATATGCCGAGCTAATTATTTTTGGTTGAAACATTGATGAGATATACCGGGATTTGCAAGCTTGTTAAGACATAAACACGTGGTACGAAGGGCTTAAGACTGTCCCGAGGTGGATGTTAGAACTTATGATCTGATGTCCAAAATAGAAAAGTATCTGCGGAGTATTTATTAAGGAGAATGTGTCAGTTAAGATGGCTTCTTTACTGGGGTTGAAAGGGTGTTCTTTAATTAAAGTAGACTTTATGCAAGGGTGTAAACCAATTGAACTCGTAATGGCGGTGTATTCATATCCGCATTCGGTGTCGCAACCAAATTTGATTAAAATTTTCCCGCGAATATGAAAAATTGACATCCATATTCATATTTGGCAAATAATAATCACATTCGTATATATAATGCATATTGGTTACAGGGGTGGGGTTAATACCTGATTGTCTTTGTAGAACTTTTGTTTCCTCTCTAACTGTTCCACACCACTGAAGCTATAGAGGTTACTAATCTCGTTATGTACTAGGTGTTATAAGAAGTTGTAAACTTGAATAAGACAACAGATACGTACACATGAATATATTATAGGCGCTTTTAAATCTGAGATTAACTAATCTAGTACATACTATGTCCTATTCATATTAGAATATCCATTTCAGACCAGTGGGAGTATGACGGATAATCAAACTTTCGGATTCCGCCTAGTTTAATGTACATGGTCACGTGTAAAAGACTTTCCAATGGTGCAATCTTCAGCTAATTTGTTTTGGTTGCCAAATTTACAATGCTAATGTAGAGTGATATCTTTAGAATGTGCAAAATTGTTGTGCCATGAGCACTTGTAAGAAGCAGTTAATATGTGGATATGATTAGGCAACTAATAGAATTAGTGGGAACAATTGGCTACGGGGAACGCGTGGACGAGGCTGTTGAGTTCGCGTTGTGATGTGTCAGCTTGAACATATGTTCTTTAACTGAAGAAGATGTGAGATAATTAATACCATATGGCACAATCTTCAAGTTTTTCTCGTGGCGCTATGGATTTTAGGGTAGTTAGTTCGACCTATGGTCATGTCAAAGGACTAGATTCTAAAGGCTGCAATGCCTAGTAAGATTTCTTTTCTTTTTCTAGATGATTGGGCAACACAATAGTTATATCTGTCATTGACATAGGTGTTATGAATAGTAAAGGGGTAAATTATTACTTTAATATCTATGGATTTGCCGTAAGAAAGTTTAACAAGCAAGAGCTGGCGTTGAGAATGTTATTTCAATTTAAAATTCCATCTACTTTGAGGACTTCATAGTGGTCACCCGATTGTGTCCCCCATGATCACTCTCCTCGAGGGACACGCCCTTATGACACTGAGCTGCCGAAACAAGAAGGGCATGTGAATAAGGAATGTGCAAGCTTGGTGAACGCAGATATTTCTAGTTTTGAGACAAGTTTGCTGGAAAAATCTTTATGTTGAAATGCTTGGAACTGGTTTCAATGTGACATGAAGCCTGACAATGAATTGTACAGTAATCCTAGACAGTGGGACACGAAAATTTCTTGTTTGACAATGAAAAATATCAAATAAAAAGCTTAGTGTTATTAGTTCTATAGCCAGGGATGAGTGCAGCAGTTTAACTATCTTCTAATAGCAGATTAAACGTGGACAACTTTCTTGTGATTGCAAACAACTTTCCAAATGAAGGAACTTAGCTATTGGAGAAAGAATTGTAGCAGTTACTTGAACAACCTGTCTTGCATATTGAAGCAATAAGTTACACATGCAATTATGCCGTGCATGCATGCCTTTATCTAAGTCTAGAGAAAAAGACTAGTAAGTTTTTGTTTTTTTGAAGATGCTACTGTGTGATTCTGCTTTTTCGAAGGTATACTTTGATTTTTTTATTTTTATTTTATAGTATAACTTCTTACGTGTATTAGGCATCATTCTCCTTAATTTATAGAAACATAGTTGCTTTTAATTTCCTTGTTTACTTCATTGTCTTAATTACCATTTTCTTAATTCTTTGAGAGCACGCAATAAAAATTTGCCATCTTTGAACTTTCAGAAAAATATATCAGGAGCTGCCCCCTATACGTGGAACTTGCAGTTCTGCTCAAGTCTATTGTCATTTCAATGCATGCATAAAATGTGTTTGCATGCACGTGTTTGTTATGTTCGTTCTTCTTTTGTGGTGCTCTCTTGTTTCTTGGGGTCATAAGCTAATATTTCTCCACGTCATGCAGGGTCATAAGGCTTGCAAGTTGTTCTGAACCACTTCCACTCTGGTCTTGCAGTTCGGTGCTGTTCCCATATTATTGATTTACCTTTTGGTGAATTATGTGAAGTTTCCTTAATCATTATATTCAAGTCAAATTTGTTGCATGATCATGTCTCCTTGGTGGGGGAAGTCTTCATCGAAAGAAGCAAAAAAGAAAGAAAGCAAAGAAAGTTTCTTTGATACAATTCACAGGAAATTCAAGATTGCATCTGAGGAGAAGTGCATCAGTAGGTCTCGAAGACGGTGTAGTGACACTGTTTCGGAAAAAGACTCACAATCTCATGCCGAGTTTCAGTCGCCGTCACCCACCACACAAGTCTCAAGATGTCAGAGTTTCGCAGAAACGCTTCGTGCCCAGCATCTTCCACTTCCGGAAATGCACCCTGCTTCCATACGCCTTGCGGATTCTGGAAACAGTGCACCAACGAAACCAGGAGTTGGCGGAGGCTCCAAGTCAGTGTTGTTATTGCCCCTTCCTAAACCAGGCAATGTCCCAACTGGGCCAGATCACTCAGATGCAGCGGGAGATTTAGCCACTGCTTCTGTCTCCTCCAGTTCCAGCGATAGCGATGACCCATCCGACTCACGCCTACTAAGCCCTCAGGCATCTGACTATGAAAATGGGAACAAAACTTTCGTGAACAGTCCTTCAAGGTGAGTTTTTCATGAAATAACTAATCCCTAGGACATGATGTCCAATTCCCACGACTATGTATGAGAGCTTTATAACATTGTTTTTCTCGTGTTTACTCTTTTCTTTTCTGGTCCCCTATGACGCTATTTTTCTTTTGTTTTGAAGTACAAAGCAAAAGGCTCAATTGCATATATCCCAAAGGAATCCAATAGAACTTTTGAAGCCAGCTAGCATTTCGTTGAATACTCAGACGGCTATTACATCACCTAAGAGAGGGCATTTAAGTTCTCATGTGCAGAATTTGCAGATTCCTCATCATGGAGCCCTTTGTAGTGCTCCAGACAGCTCCATGTCGAGTCCTTCTAGAAGTCCGATGAGGGCTGGAAAACCTTACGCAGATGTACCGTTTCTTGGATCTGGGCAGTGTTCTAGTCCAGGGTCAGGTCAGAATTCCGGACATAATTCAGTCGGTGGAGATATGTCAGGGCAGCTGTTTTGGCCGCACAGCAGGTGTAGCCCTGAGTGTTCACCAACACCTAGCCCCAGGATGGCAAGCCCTGGACCAAGCTCCAGAATACAGAGTGGTGCTGTCACTCCTCTCCATCCACGAGCTGGAGGGGCAACAACAGAATCTCCTGCAAATTGGCCAGATGATGGAAAACAACAAAGCCACAGGCTTCCCCTTCCACCGCTAATTATCTCAAAGACCTGTCCCTTTTCTCCTTCATATTCAACAGGAGGAGTTTCAAGAAGCCCTGGCCAGGGAGATAATCCAACAAGTCCTGCTTCACGCTGGAAGAAGGGACGATTGCTTGGCAGAGGCACATTTGGACATGTTTATCTTGGTTTTAATAGGTCAGTTGCTAGAGGGGTTGCTTATGCTGGCTACTTATTGGTTTCGTTACTACTTTGTTCCTCTCATATGTTTTTAAAGATTTACATTACTGTAACCAACCAATTTAGTGATTAGTCATTTTCAGTTTTGGATGTTGACAGTACTAATACAGACATATCTATACATATATACATACATATATCTGTGAGTGACAGTATGTGTCGGGTCCATAAGTCGGACAGCTGAATTCCTTTGTCTGAGAGAATAAATCACCTATCTTCATAGTTTGACGGATTTCCCACGTCTGGCTGTACTGCAGCGAAAGTGGTGAGATGTGCGCAATGAAGGAGGTAACACTGTTTTCAGACGATGCAAAGTCAAAGGAGTGTGCCCAACAACTAGGACAAGTGAGTCTTCAGTAACAGATACCCCGTAATCTCATTATTGTGTTTGGATATAAATATTCTTCATGTTAATTTCTATATTATGGGAGATTTATAATTGCATTTTATTTTTGGCAGGAAATCGCGTTACTAAGTTGCTTGAGGCATCCAAACATTGTACAGTATTATGGATCCGAGAGTGTAAGACTTTTGAGATGAATCATGCAGTTCTCATGTTGTATTTTGTTCAGCATTTGCATTCTTCACTGAATAAGATACTTCAGGAATAACTTTGTCGTACAGGCTTGACATGACCCTATTTTTCTGATGTGCTGAAGCCCTGTTATATACTAAATTACTAACTACTAAGCATTATGAATAACCCCTATGTTTTAGCTATTCGGAGGTCTGGCATGTGGTAGCATGTTTTTATTATACTTCATATATTTCATTTTCGAGAGTCTTTCTTATCCAATTACTATATTGGTTAACATTGCATCAGTTTCTAAAAGGCAGGCATTAAATCACAGTTAGCTGCACTCTTGGTTCTGTTTCTCTTGGACAGGTAGATGATAAGTTATATATATACCTGGAGTATGTGTCTGGCGGTTCCATTTACAAACTTCTACGAGACTATGGCCAGTTGGGTGAAATGGCACTTCGAAGTTATACTCAACAGATTTTGTCCGGGCTTGCATATTTGCATGCTAAAAACACAATCCACAGGTGAGTTTAGATATTGATGAATGTTTATATCTTGCTGATCTCTTAAACTTTTATCATATAATTGTCATGTCATTCTTCTAAAGTCTTACTCGTGGTGCTGGCATGTTACAGTCATCCTACCAATATACATTCATTGTTTTCGTCTTTGTTCAGGGATATTAAAGGAGCAAATATACTGGTTGACCCCAATGGCCGTGTGAAACTGGCCGATTTTGGAATGGCGAAGCATGTAAGAGGATGTTAAACCACTATTTGCAACTTATAGAAGCCAGCAGTCTGTGTGTAACTAAAAAAACTACCTCCTCAGTTTTTTTCTGCTCCATGTAGGGAAGGGAAAGTCATTAGATAGTAGCTACATGTGGAAATATCACATGCAAATGATGTAGCAACTTTGAACTTTGAACCTTGAATAGAGTCTGAATAACATCTGGTAGGAGAAGTGGCCCAATTCATTTTTCTATATAGTTCTAGGTATGTTTCTTGCTTTTGAGATCACGTTTGCTGTGCTCTTTGATCTGTAAAAGGCTCTGTTTAAGTGTTTGACTAGTTGTGTTTAGTAATGTCAAGTAAAAAAGAGGGGGGATGCAATTTCGATATGAAAAATATTAGCTAACTTGGTAGTTTTGGTTAATTGATCTAAATACAAAATGTGTGTCCAATTTAAACTGAAATTTATTCGTCTAAAATAGTTGCTGAAATTTACAGATTACTGGGCAGTCTTGTCCACTATCATTTAAGGGAAGCCCTTACTGGATGGCACCTGAGGTCAGTATAGTTAGAAGTCATGCTTGTGTCACTCTTATTGATGTTCTTTCCATTAATATTTCTTGCTTTGTTTGGTTAGGTTATAAAGAACACTGGTGGCTGCAATCTTGCTGTGGATATATGGAGTCTTGGGTGCACTATTTTGGAGATGGCTACAACAAAACCTCCATGGAGTCAGTATGAAGGGGTTAGTAACTTTGGATTCTACGAAGTAATAGGATTTTCATTGTTTTTACACGCATGCTGAACTATACCAAATGTCTTCTCCTTGTGTTTTTAATAGGTTGCTGCTCTGTTTAAGATTGGAAACAGCAAGGAACTTCCTGCCATCCCTGATCATCTGTCTGACGAGGGCAAGGACTTTGTAAGGCTGTGTTTGCGGCGGAACCCGTTGCAGCGTCCTACTGCTGCTCAGCTTTTGGAGCACCCTTTTGTTAAAGATACTGCACCACTGGAGAGACCTATCCTAAGTCCTGAGCGTTTAGAAGCAATACCCACAGTTACCAATGCAGTGAGATCACTGGTATGTATGTCGTGTTTTTCTGTCTGTCCATGGTACTCTTATAGCACTTAATTATAATTATATTGAAGTTAGATGATTAAAGAGATCAATGTTGGAGTTGGGAAGATAGAAGGGAGGGGGGGGATCTTATTTTGAAACTTGAAAGGCATTGTATCAGATTCCTTTTCCGTCAATGGTTGGAACTGGGAAAAAGGAGAAGGGATGCAAAGATTTACAAAGGTATAGTTATTCTACTGCACATCTGGTGAAACCCACATGGCACAAGAATAGAGGAAACATGTACGAAAAATCAAAATGGAGAATAAATGGTTACAGTCTCATCTGCCTTCTTGGACATCCATGAACAAATGTTTAGAAACTAATTTTGCTATGTTAAATAGTCCCAAGGGAGAATTGCTTTCAAAGCTGTTGCCATGCAAAAACTGCAGCCTTTTGAGGGGCCTTAGCTCATTATAAGCGGTTGCTTTTGATGACTATTGTCAGCTTCACACCTGAGTTTAACATTGCTATTGTTGGAAGATGTATATTCTGTTTGTTTGGAGTCAATAGTCTTCTGCCCTTTACTTGTGGTCTGGGCTCCCCAACATTTATATTGAGGTTTTTATGCATGGGGTCTGTATACGCAGATTCTGGCCAAGCTGAAGTTGGAAAGGTTAAATGACTATTAATATTTTGTTGGGCCAAGATGCACACCCTTTGATTTTTGACGAACTGCCTAAGTTTACTCCTGTTACTTATTGTTGTGCTGGATTTCTGCTAACTTTTCTGTCACTGTTGATGTTTTAGGGTATTGGAAATGCCAGAAACCTTTCGTGCTTGGACTCAGAAGGAGTTCCTTCTCATCATTCTAGAGGTCCAAAAGCTGGTTCAGGATTCAGGTGCGCTCTCTCGTTCTCCATCCCCCACCCCCTCTCTCTCCTTCCTCCTTCCTCCTGCTCCTCGGCATGCCAACACAATCAATTACATACTTACAGTTGATGCAGCATCAATGGGTTTGTTGAGCATGATATACATTGTTGGGCCCGATCTCTAACAGCTTCAGCTTGTAGAGCAGATTGCCAACGTCTTGGGTTCAAGTCCCCCACCTTGCATTTGACCCCCCTTCATGTTAGTGCAGTTTGCACCTGTCTATTGTGCACTCGGTGGTGGTACACATTGGTTTGTCTGTCGTGTGCAACAGGGGCTTGCAAATATGGGGGAGTGTTAAGCATGGTCTACATTGTTGGGCCCATTCCCTAACAGCTTAATTGCTTAGAATAGACGCTATTTTAATCTTACAATCTCAATACTGTGGCTACACATAACTTCAAATTGAAGTCATGCATGTTTGTTTTGTAAATTATAGTATTGTTTAAATTTTTGGTTTCTTAATTTCCCTTCCTTTTCCCTGTGGAGCGTCTCTTTTTCACATTTAGGTAATCCTTTACTTCTGGTTATGGATGTAAACTACTGCCATCATTATTCGTACCCAAATTTACTTGTCACAATTTCCCTGTTTTCACGGAGAAGTTAGTTTAACCACCAAATCTAAATTATGCACTTGATTAGTGATAACTTAATGCTAGTTTGTTTCTCTCTTGACTTCTCCTTCTCTTGCCTATCAAATAGCAATTAGAACATTTTATTATCATGCATTTCTGTTGATATTTTGATTACCTTGATTCTAGATATAAGTGTGACCATAGTGTTATTGCTAGTTGTACTTATTAACAGTGTTATCGTTATGGTAACTCATTTCCCTCATGAACTTCATTTGGGTGATAATCCACCCCCCTATACTGGAGGGAAAATAGTGTCTATCTGTTCGCACTTTACTTTTTTAAAATTTCTTTTGAGCGATGTCGCTGTTGAGGGCCTAATTTTTCTCTCTCTTACTCTGTTGTTTTCTGTCTTTCTTTTCCAAGCAAGTCTGTTGCTCCCTTTTTTGACAGTTAGTTTAACCTTGCATACGCATGAGGTCAACATATTTCATGAGATTTCTCTTAGTCTTATATAATTTTTTTTTCTGATGTAGTGATGCCCACATGCGTAACATATCGTGCCCGGTTTCTCCAATTGGGAGCCCCCTTTTGCTATCACGATCGCCCCAACATGTGAACGGAAGACTGCCCCCCTCTCCAATATCTAGCCCCCGAGCCATTTCTGGTTCATCCACACCTCTCACTGGTGGCAATGGTGCCATTCCTTTTCCTAATCTAAAGCAGCCAGCCTACTTGCATGAAGGCATGGGAATGATTTCAAGATCCCAAAACAGTTTCTACCCAAGTAGTGGCAACTCCTATCAAGATATAAAACCTGACATTTTTCGGGGGATGCCTCAAGCCTCTCATCCGTTCAGGGATACGGTTCATTCTGCAAATGGTTTTCAACGAAATCACTTTGGACAGACAGTGCTGGCCGATCGGGTGTCCCAACAGCTCTTGAGGGATCATGTGAAATTGATCCCACCATTAGACCTCAACCCCAAGTCTCAGTGCGCCGTCGCAGTAGTGGAGTTTAGTTTAGGTAGATCACCCAATCAGTTCAGGCCTTCAGGCATGATTCTTACAGCAAGACCAACCATTTTGTACTATAGAAACCCAAAGAAGATTATACATCAAATAAGCCTGTATCTTTTTTAAGCTGCAATGGAAGGAGGGAGATATTATTCAGCATGGTCTTGGGTATTCAGACTCGGTCCATATGGTAAGTATTTTTTGAGGAAAAGCTCTATATGTATTCAAGCTTTGTATACCTGTTCCGACTTTCATATCTTTCTCGGACATGAAAGCTTATCTCTGTGATGGAATTTTGGTTCTACAGAATACACGGCATCTGGAGCTCCAGCATTCTGCAGTTTTTGGCGAACTATTCGGCCTGTATAAAGAACTGTACATCTTGTAGTCATCATACATGAAAACTGAAGAGCACCTTGGAAGAGCTTTTAATTTTGGACTCAGTTGCCACTTCATGGCTTTAGATTTTCTGTCTTCTTTTTTTCTGGAGAGATATGAGGTAGGGTAAAACCGATTTACAGGTGGCCACAGTTCGAGAAATGCTGGGTAGAGGTCTGTAGGATCTGTTGCACTGGTTAATGGGGAGCGGGTTTGAATGTCCTGGTATGCCCTGCCAAAGTTGTATCTTTGGTGTAACAGAATAAATCAATAACAGTAAATTTGATTTCGTGGTTATATCGTACTTTTGACTGCATCCTCACTCTTTACATCACATACCCTTCTACCTGCATACTGCTATTTTCCACTTTATCGGCCTGCATAAGGTTTGGGCAGGCCCGCTTGTTTGCAGACCGAAGAGGAACCCGGGAAAGGTTAAACGCAAAAATGTGGAGGGTTTCGTATTTTCGTTTTCCAAGTCGGATGGCTGATCATCAGGTTCTCGCCGGACTGATGCATTGATGCCCTCAATTCACCAACAGTTCACTTGCCAGTACTTGAATCTAAAATCGAGTTCTTGCAAGTCGATTGTTCTTCTCTTCGATCGTCTACCATCTTAGGCAGTGAGAATTTACCCCCGGAAGTAGCAACAATGAACGATCATCGGCCCTCCCGTTGTTGATGGTTTAGCCGGGGTTGGTCGCGGACGGTGGCTGCCACAAGCTCACGCCGGAGTGGCTACTTTCACTTCTTCAACGCCAGAGGGAATGCGGTGGTGAAGCTGAATAGGAACTCTGTACGGCTGCACTGTCAGAGGGACATGGTTTTGCCGGCCGATGATGACGACCCATTTGTGTCGGTTCCTCTCACGCTGGTTGGGTTGCATTGCCGTTTCTCTGTTACCCTTTCATAGCAAGCTCCGTATTCCTCTGCTTCATCCCCCTCCCTCCCTCTAGTATAAACTGTTCCGCCTTTCGTTTCAAGCATCCGCAAAACACGCGGCTCCTCTTTAGTGATCGGATACTTGACACGTAGAGGGATTTTGGCCTTGCAAGGAGAAGAAATAAGCAAGGTTCTTACAAATAGAATCGTACTATCTGCTGCCCCTCGTGAAGAACGTAGCAGCAGCACGGTGATGATCATCCATGGCTATGACAGGGATGGCAGACTCGCATTCTGTAGGTTTGCTGACATCGCATGGACTTCATTGGCTGGACATTGGAGCCTCTGAAGCTTATGATGACCTCTTCCACTTTGCGAAGGACTGGCTGTTTTATGCATCGACGGGTACTAGTTCGCTTGGGATCTCATCGATCCTGATTCGCCCAAGACAACTCTGCTGAAGTCGGCTTTGCCTCCTTGCAAGCAGCACAGCATGGACAAGCACCGAAAATGGCTCACGGTCATGTATGCCGAGAAACACTATCCAGCGGAGTCTGCAGGGGATTTCCTTTTGGTAATTAGGTTCCATTCTTACGAGTTTGCTTATTTCGCGGACGAAAGAAGGGGGGAAATCTTCAGTGTCAATAAGCTAGACTTTGCCAAGAACGGGTGGATTAATGTCCCAAACTTAGGCAATAGAGTGCTATATGCGGGTAATCACTGTGAGTGCCTGTGATTTCCGGAGCTTGAGGAAGAACTCTGTTTAGATCCCTCCTTAACAGGGACTACCTTTTCCATTACAGTATCAATATCCATGGTAAAGGCAATCAATCAGCACAAGGATATGCTCAAAGTCAGCTAGAATTCATCGCGACATCCAAATAAAGCAACATAGACGAACAATATACAGTTTAGCTGTAGAAGGATAATACAGCTCCAACTAATGCATTTTTTCTTGCATCTCATCTCTCCGTGACCTTCTCTTGAATTCTCAAGAATTCAGTTCCTCCATCCCTGGGGCGTAAAGAACCCGTCGCTGTCTCGGCTGTGCTACCAGAGGCTCTGAAGGGCACATCTTCTATTGTTGAGCTCTTTGAGGTCATAAAGCGCAAGTTCTTCTGCATTACTAACCATTCGTATGGAACACAATACGGTCTTGAATTTTAGATATTAGCATGCTGTAGAAATGAGCATGTCCAATTAACAACCACAATTCCTAGTTTCCTACATCAGTGACCTTTTCTATGCGAGTACTTATCTGAGACTTTTTCATATCTACACGCTTTGCAGCTGACACAAATTACAATCGTTTGATCTCCATAAATCATTTAATCTTATTTTAACTGCACGAGAGAAAGATTCTTAATATAAAAGAAACTGTCAATATTAGTTAATCACAAATTGCTCATCCCCATCAAGAAAACCATCAAGTCTCAGCATCTAGTCTTGTAGAAAGTATTAACAACGGAGTAAAAGAGCAAGAAATCAGAAATGTCTGATCAAACTGCATTGTACTTGGTCAGCAAATAGTGATAATCACATGGCAAGCCCTCATTTGGTTTCGGTGTAAACCAGCAACCTGATAATGGAAGTCATCAGAATAAAATGGTAAAAACCCTGCCCTTGTTGACATCAGGTCTTATTAGTAAAATGGTAAGAACCAAGCTTTGAACTGATAATGGAAGTCATCGTACAGAAATTGTAAACTCCTTTCGAAACAGTTATCCCCAGAATTAACCAAGTCTCGTATAAAGAGAAAAGAGCTTTGACGAATAACACTGTTGCAGAGAGAGCGAGATATCTAAGCAAAGTTTTGATCTTGCATTAGTCTCCTATAGGTATACAATGATTTGTCACATAGTTTACAACGAATAAAGCTAAGAGATAATTTACAGGGTGGAAAGAATATGCGATTTCGCAGAAGATATATGGTGTTCTATCTAGCAATCCCTACTAAAGCTTTTTAAGATCAGAAACCCCTTACTGAGCTCTGCCAAACCTCAACAGATTGCTGATCCTTCCTCGTGACAAACATTTTGTTCCCTCCAAAACCTAAGTTGGTTATCCTCGTTTCGCCAGTATCCTTTGCTCTCCCCATCAAGTTCTTTCTAAATACCTTCTCCTCCAAACCATCTTCACTCTTCCTCGAAGAACCGATTAGAACCTCGGACCATAGCTCTAAATCTCCGCCTTTACTACAAAACACTTGATTCCCATGGCTTTCAATTTTACACCCGAATCCTTCCTTCTTGCCGTTCATCGCCTTTCTTCCATCGCCAAGACAAATCCAGGAGTTCTCTCCACCGATGTTTCTCAAGTCAGTGAAGAACACCTCGCCCGAGTTCACTCCAACCTTGAACATTGCTGAAAGATCATCCGACACCGTGACATCCGAGAAACAGTCCACTTTTTCCTTGATCTCCCAAACAACATTCCCAGACCTTACATCCCAAAACTTGATGTTCCCCAAAACTCCGGTAGGTCCACTATGTGACCCGGAAGCCATTAACAGATTATGACTCGAAACCCAGCTCAATTTAGTTGCTGGAATAGCTGAATCAAGATCAGCACCATATATTTCATACCGCCCCATTTCGAGAACAGGTCGAAAACTGCCCTGTATATCATAAACCATGATCGAATTCGAGTTCCTACGACCCGATTCGAAGCTGGTGAACATGTATTCAGGTGATGAACCAATTGCCTGCACAGTGGAACTAGACCTGGTCACGTTTTCCCAATTCAGCGTCTCCCTGACAACACCCTTGCCAAGATCAATAATCTGCAATCCTGAAAAATCAGTTGCACCAGCAGCAACTATATTCGTCGATATGGCTAATAGTGAGTCGATGGCACTGAATTGGGTCAAATTTGTAGATTTCCTCTGTAAAGACCAATCAAATGAGGTAATCTTGCTACCATGCGCCACATGAACAGACCCATACGGCGTCGTGGCGATTGCAGACGGTGAATCACGGCCGTTCAGTGGCAAGATTGAAGATTTCTCAAGATTAAAAGCTTCAAACTGAGATGGGTTTGACTGGGAATTAACAAGAAGGTTCTCTACACCATAAAACTGGGCTTCCGAGATAAGGTCTTGAAGATCAAAAGCCTTGGCTTTTGATGAAAGATTGCTTGTTCTGAGGAGAGAAAGAAAGACCGAGAACAATTCAGGGTCTCTGTCAATAAAAGGGACAGAAAATTGATCAGAATTGCAAATCCTGGAAAAGAGGGACTTTGAGCCGGCTAGGGATAGGGTTTGCTTGGTCGTTTGGAAGAGCTGACCGCCCACATCAATCGTAACAATGTTCGAGGTCGAATCTTGCTTGGTTTGCTGAAACCCATTTCCATGTGGCCTTGAATCTGCAAAAGGTGGCATCTTTGAACTGAGCGAGAACTCAATCTTATCAACAGCTCAAGGAACTGATCAAATCTTGATGGTAGAAGTGCAAACAAGGGGATATATAAGAACCCTTCTCAATAGAGGTATAAGAACCCTTCTCAATAGAGGAGAAGATTAGAACAGTATAAAGTACAGCTAGGGGAAGGCAGAGGGAGGGTGGTTTTGTAGGGTATGGTGTTCCAGAAGGTCAAAAATGGTGTCTGTGGTCAGCTAGAGAGAGAGAGAGGAAGAGGAGGAGGGTCTGAAGTTTTGTCTACAGAAGTGAAAAGAAGTTGGTTTTTTAATTCTAGGACAGCGGGTCGTTCAAGCCGTCCAACCTGGACCAGTTCCTTGGTCGTAAATGGAACCCTGCTCTGCACATCACACGTTTCATCGAGTTTGTTGTGGTTGACGGCGGCCTTTCAGTCCACAGGCCGTGATTCACAATTTTATGTTAAGATAGGACGAGTTTTTGTTCTTAATAATTTATTTTTAATATTTAATTATTTTATTTTAAATTTTTGGGCTAATTATACCTATGTCCCTGAGGTTTGGGGGTAATTACACGCGATGACACAAAGTTTCAAAATGTAACACTTATGTCCGTTGACAAACGGAATACAAAAATACTTAACGGTTTTGATAAAAAGACTTGATTACCCCTGACTTTAAAATAAAATACCCAATTTTTCAAACTTTTTCTACAGATCTGCCGCCGCCCACTCCCTCACCCCACGCCGCCGGCAGTCCAAGCCCCCTCCCTCGCCCTACGCCGCCGGCAGCCCAGCCCCGTTCCTTGACCCATGTCGCCGGTAACCCAAGCCCCACCTCGCCGCCGCAACAGATCTCCCCACTAAGCAAGCCGCAGCATTGGGAGCCCCCTCTCCCCTCCGTCGTCACCCTCAACTACATCGAGGACACCACCTTGAATGTCTTCCTCCGCTCGATCGCCTTCGTCGTCGGTCCGCCGGATCTTCCTGGAATCGGACGGATCCTGCTCCTCGTCGATCTCCACCAACAGATTGGTTGTGGAATCGATCTCCACCAACAGATCTCCACGCACGGTTGACCTCGAGCATGGTGCGTTGATTCTCCGGTCATCGACGGTGGGTAGGCCCATATCCCATGCGAAAATCGGTCGTCGTCGTTAGCCATTGATTAAGGCGGCGAGTTGGATTTGTTGGGTCACCGATTGAGGTGGAAAAGGGGAAGTGGGATGGGGGAAGAAGATAGGAGAATATGGCCGTCGGCAGGGAAGGGAACTGCCGGCGGTGAACTGACGGAGGTGAAGTAATGGCATTTAAAAACCCTAATTTGAACAAATGGAACCCTAATTTGAAAAATGAAACCCTAATTTGAACAAACGAAACCCTAATTTGAAAAATTAGGGCTTTGAAACCCTTAATTTGCAAATTATTGAAATCTTAATT
The DNA here is from genome assembly GCA_033070095.1 of Escallonia herrerae. NCBI lineage: Eukaryota > Viridiplantae > Streptophyta > Magnoliopsida > Escalloniales > Escalloniaceae > Escallonia > Escallonia herrerae. The sequence goes on along the minus strand of JAVXUP010002203.1, from coordinate 117,269 downwards.
TATTTTTTAAAAAAATATTCAGTATATACAGTACAAGGGGCAGTATCGTCATTTTAAAAATACGTATTGATAATATCATAAAAAAAAGTATACTTTTTGGACGGAATCCTGACGGATGGACACGAGTGATACATTTGAAACACTTTTGGTCACGGAATGTTACATTTTGAAACTTTGTGTCCTTACGTGTAATTACCCCTAAACCTCAGGGACATAGGTGTAATTAGCCCTAAATTTTATTTATTTATCTATCTATTTCATTTTTAAAAAAATCATAATTTAAAATAAAAATTTTAAAGGAAGAAAACGTGACTCAAAATAGATATTTCTTTTGAAAATTTAACTTTGTATTGCTGTCGATTTCACTTTTGTCCGACGTTTTCTCACTTTTTGATATTAAATACGTGATGATTTTATTTGATTGGTAACATTGATTAGATATTCCGTCATTCTCTAGAAATAACTTTCAAAATGAAAAATCAAAACTTACGAAACCGTAGTGTTAGTTTTTTTTTACTTAGCGACTAACAAAAGTAGTGATATTTACTGTGCTGATTGCTCTGGAACAATAATGTATTTGCTTGACATCATAGGTCTACTATTGTCAAAAGTATCGACTACGTCGTCGGTGGATTTTATGATCCTAGTAGAAAAGAAAAAGTAAGTGCCCATTTCGTTATGGTATAAAACGTCTTATTAATTGCTCTAAATTGAAATTTTTATGTTTTACACTCCAAAACTGAAGTAATTTACGATGATAAAATATGTGATCGTGAACTTTTTCTTTACCTACGAATATTATCCTTGTAAGAGTAACGAGTGACGGTATATGCAAACATACATAGGTCATATCTAGTCATGAAAGAAGTAAACTTTTCTAAAAATAAAATTTTATCAGTCAACCCCAAAAGCCCATATCTAACACACGAAGGGGCAAGACAAAAGAATTAACCATATGTGGTGTGTAATGCGATAAGGCAAAAGCTCGTTTGAGCCAAATTCTAGGTCCGACTTGTGCAGGCCAGGAGATACTAGTTTAATTAACAATACCAATGCCAATTGTTGTCCTCAAATCCGAAGAAAAGAATCTCATCCTCTCCAGATATCAAAACATGCCCAAGTATTAATTTCGTGGCCTTGACTATCAACTACAAATTGGTTGAAAATGAAACCATTTAGGTTGAAAGTCATAGTACTGATACCTAAAGCAGTATTCAAGATCCTCTGTTTTCGATTAATCTAATAAATCACTTAATGAAAGAGATTTTCTTCTCACCCTCTCCAAATGTCAAAACATGTGTTCGAAGCCTGGAAACCCATGTGTCTTTTTTTTTTTTTGTAATTTGTTAAATCTGGATTGAATGACATTAAGATTGATTGACCAAGGTCCTCCTCCGTGCTCTGTTTTTTGTGGGACTTGAAGAGAGAAAGAGCCAGAGAAACAACAATCTTTGCTGACGAAGACATGAATGGAGTCAGTTTGACATGTAGCAACTAGCAAGCGTAGCATATTGTGCTTTAAACAGCCACAAGGGCGTAGGAGATTCGTCTGACTCAACTTGGAGCCAGGTATTGTCTTTTTCTTGGATGCAACTGGTTGGTATCTGATGCAGTCCGGTGCATCTGAAGCTCAGCAAGAGCCATTACAATATACAGAGAAAATGAGTTTACCTATTTCAAATCTCACTGGATCTAGTCAAACAATGGGGAATTGGCGATCCCTTTTAGGTACAAAATTTAATCGTTTATACACGGGTCATTATTTTGCAAAGCGATAAATCGCTGACGAACAATTCCAGACACCATGAATAAATATTGCATGATCTTGAATTATTGATTTCTATAATTTAAGACGGTTAGATAAAGAGAGGCTAATGTGATACGAGGAGAGGGTAAAAGATGAAGTGATTTATTAGATATATGGTCTAATGGTCTTAAATGATCTGATCATTAATCCAAGACAATAGCATATTTTCTACGGATACCACATAAAAGTCCAACTTCTAGGTTGACAAAGGCCTGATGTGCACATTTGTAGTTGGACCAAATTACCTAATGCAATTAGAAACCAGTCCTGCAAAATTATTAAAAAAAAACACAAACACACACGCGGTCAAAGTCTCTATCATCCAACACTGCGAATGCGTTCATAATTGGTCTAAAATAACTAGATCTCCAATAATGTCATCGGCAGTAACAGCAGCAGTAATGTCCCTTGTCTCTTATTATAGAACATATTCGTAGGACAGGCTAAGAAATGGAGTAGCAATAGTTTACATGTTACAGCCCTTAAAAGAGCAAAAGCATAGACTATCCATGCTTAGCCTTAAAAAACATTCCCATTTGGTCTCTGCTTAAGGCCAGGAACTGCTAAAAAAACCCACCTTCACGCATGGGTTAGTCCTTCAACACATCTCGACCACCCAGAACCAAAAAATCTGTACCATTCTGTAAGATTTGAGATTTTCGATGCCTACTGGGTTCAGACCATTCAAAATCATGCCACAAGTTTTGCTTATACCGCATGGAAGCATCAGCGGGAAGCCCATCACTTAGCTAACACCTGGTTGCATCATTGGGAAAAACGACCAGTTCTTACTTGGCCCAACCTCCTTCCCTATAACCTTCTCATTGGCCCACCAATTGGAGCCGATGGCAGGTTTATCAGTCTCTCCTCCGTCTGCACTATCAAAGTTGAATTCCTTGACGGACCCAAGAGTAATTGACCGATGTTTATGATGCCTTTGTCCATCCTCGCCATCCACAGAAGCCCTCTCTGACGCATCACTGGATGTTTCCCCAGTGTGGCATTGGTGACCATTGGCCATGTCATTTGAATGATCATACCGTCCGGGCTTGCAATCTGCATTCTCTAAACATGCTGATACAGCCAAGTTTAAGGCTGCTGACTTCTTTTCCACACATCTGACGACGTCTTCTGCGGTTATCTCAAATGAAACTCTATGATCAATTCCAACTTCATCATTTCTCCATCCATTGAATGAGTTGGTGAACGGTGCGATATCAGAATTCTGACGTTCCAGAAGAACACTATCCCGAGACCTGGGCCCCACGGCATCTGGAGTCAAAGAACCAGAATTTTGATATGATCCCCATTCATGGGGAGACAGCTTGTCAAGGTTCAAGAGCTTGGGAGGGTCTCCACGTTGTAACTCAAGGAAGTTGGGGCGATTAGGTGTAAACTCACCATCAGGGAAAGGAGATGAGGTGCCCGAACCAGATATGCCTGACCTGGGTGAGATCAGGTGGCCAACTGGGCTTCCCGGGTAAAGCTGATAAGATTGAAATTCATATTGGGACAAGGGGTATCTCTGACCAGCTTCACCATTTTGGTGGTCGGGACCAAGAAGCCGAGCAAATGGCACCTCGGGTGAGGAAGGTGTAGTCAACTGAACAGATTCAGGAGGTGGAGTAAAGGGAGCAGTGGATGATTCAGTAGTGAATGTTGAGAAAACTGGAGGTGATACTAACTGAGGCTCGTGGGCATAAGGGCCAATGGCAAATATCGAGGCAGGCCCACCAGGTGAGTACATGCTTGCCGATATAGAGGTAAGGGACTGCAAGCCAGCTGGTGATTGCATAGCAGACGGGGGTTCTGAATGAAGGAAAGATGCGGGAGAGGAAGGAGGTGCAACAAAGGGAAGTACGACGGAAGGTGTTTGGGTCAAGTTTGGCGCAGTAGAAGCATCTGTCCCTGGAGCACCAGTTTCAGGAACAAGGACAGCATGACCGATCCGCTTGCTCTGTTTCTGAGATCCAAAGCACCAGTATATGCTCCAGCAGCTTCCCCATCTTCTTTTCTGCAATTGACCAAACAATGTTACACTGCTGTTGGTAATAGGAAGCACCACAAGATTCTAAATTAGATAGAACATCCGGGCAGTTCAAAGTATATCTCAGTCCTTACCAGATGTAAAAAACAAATTGTTTTCGGCGGTATATCCAGTATATGCATCTATGAAACTGTCTTTCCAGATTTGACTTCTCATACGTATTAGAGTATTAACTATCTCAGTTATCGACAACAAGATAATTGTTCAGTACAATGATGGTAACATCCCTAAGTAGTATGGCCAGTCTATCTGTCTATTTATTCCTCAAACACCACCATGGCATGTACACGAGACTTGAGCAAATTGAAGTAATCAAAGAACAGTAATCTGCACCGTCATATACAATGAGATAACAATTACCACTTGAGAGGATAGCTCTATTGGCACTCCATTTATTGCTTGTGTCACACCAAGTACAGGTGTGCATCAATAACAGTGTGCGGAAAACAGCTGCTACTGGGTTGCCATTAACGGCATATGGCCTGCCAAAAGGCAGGCCACCCTAACAAGTTCCCTATGAGCAAATATCAGGCAGGGAACTAAATCGGACAAGTGTCTGGTGTCAAAACACTTCTTCCCCTCGAAATTCATCACTATATTTTGTAAGCTCTGCATCTCAAATTTCCAACTAAAGTGCCCATGGGCCTTTTCTGGTATTAAAAACGAGCAGCCATCTACCTCACTAATTGTAGGAGTCAGACTATCTGATACTATCTATTGGAAAGGCTGCGACTTGGTATGACGTGAGACATACAAGAGAATGGAAATAAAGCATAGAAAGCTTCTTCAGGGAACAGCTGAAGAATTTTATCTTGATTGGGCTCATTGTCATTGTAGACGATAACAGGGTATCCTCTTCTGTTCCTTTCTGGAGAAGACAGTAGTGAAGAAGGTAAAAGTCTAACGAAAACTAACTTTGAGCTTTACAGTCTATAAGCCACTTTGTCATGCTTTTAAATAGTAACAGGACTACGCATTAGCAATGGGCTTAGTCTTGACTTTCAACCCACTCAGAGCAGTTTCATTCTTTTCACTTTGAACTACCAATATCGGGAACTCTCAGACCCGGTGGTGGGCCAAAGCAGATCTTTGGCCCTCGCAGGCGATCCTGTCCGTGTTCCGTGTCCGGAAAAAATGTACACTTTGGGAGAAACCAGACATCCCAAACAAATAATCACACAAGTTAAAGAGACTATGCAAAATAGCAGGGCGAGTACCGACGACACTGCAACCCCTGATCAAAGTTTCACATACGTTGCACACAGCGATGGCATACAGATTACCAAAATAACTTCATACATTGCTAATTGATAACTCCAATTGTCTAGACATGAATGAATTGTTGTTTAAACCAAAATTCTATAATGGCCTTGTACATCATTCATTACAACGATGAAATAATTAAGGTAGACATCAAGACACATATCATAAACATGAACATAAAAAATATGGGGGTGCCACAGCAACATGCAAGTTAATCGAGCAACTTTCAATTCGTGACGTGGATAGGGATACATGATATGCGTAGAAAATATACCATGCCCTGGAAATGAAGACACGTGTATCCCAATAAGATGTGGAATACAAACGTCCCACCCTATCCGAAAATGGGGAAGTGATATGCCAGCTACTACAGTAAAAGAATTTGAGTGCCCCAGGTCAATCTCCCCTTCAGAATTTAAGGCATATCCGAACGTTTACTCGTTGAGATATTTGTGCTACTGTGATTAAAACAACACCAAAACTTCTCGCAACCTCTGAAGAGAACTCTCGAATAAGTATATAGTGGATATGGTCAAACATGCCCAAGAGTAGTAAAAGGAACGTAGGAGAAATGTTCTGCAATAAGATTTGTAAAATTCTTACTAGAAATCCCCCAGATCAAGAGCTGTAAGCATGAAAACAGATGAGATTACCACCAACCGGAATATGCATGATGTACTCACTACTAATACATGCTTCCTTCGAATTTGCTAACTCCCTAACTCGTGTATGTACATGGAACAATAGAATACCCTGTTTGGATAAAGCATAGACAAAACAAAGACAAGAAGAAATTACTCCATATTAGAAGTTGGCTGCAGCCTTGTGTCGAGATCAAAGCGATGCCCTAATTTCTCAATTCAAGCATATAGTAATCAGCAAAGCAAACAGCCCTCAAAATTTTCATTTGTTTCTCCATCTGTTTATCTTTTTGATCAGTCCCAGAATTTTCGCCACATTTGACTGGCAAGAACAACATCAAAGACAACATGCCATTACAGTTCGTAAAGATTTATACCAACTCAACCAATACGAATCACAAGCTAAAGCCGTAGACTTTCACAGAAGCAAGTCAACTTTCACATCAAGAAAGATCAACAGAAACACAACACCACACCAAATTTGCATTGAAACCCAAGTTAACAGATCTTGAATCAGACTTAGCATCTTAATCTAAATTAAATGCATAAACAACATTTGATCCACAACGAAATCACCAAATCAGTGCGAAACTAAGCAAGATTTTAATAAACTAAAACTAAACTATCAAAATCAAATGATTTTACCTGAATTGAAGCGTGAAGTACACGATTCTCAGCAGATGCAATCGCGCTAGCAGCAGCGTTTATAGTCTCCAGTGTGTTGTCCCCATTCCCTCTCCTCATCTTTCTCAACAAAATCAACAACCTCCAAGAAAATCAAGCAACTTTCTCAACAGAACCAAAGAACTTTCTCAGGAAAATCAAGACTGGGATCAGGGTAACCAAACAAGATTGGAGAGGAAGAAATTCGATTAATTAACACAAACCCATTTGCTCCCTGTACGACATTTATATGTGTGTGTGTGTGTGCGCGCGCGCTGCTGAAAGTATAGGGCGTTGAGGTCAAACACGGAAGTGACTTGATTTCTTAGTATTATTATGCGATAATCGAGAGCACGAGCTGTAAGGCTAAAAGGTCTGTAGGTCTTAATATATGGAATTTTTTTTTTAAGGATGGCTGGAATGACCAGGATGGCCTTTGTGAATTGAGCAACTACTTGACGACATGAATGACTTGCCTTCTTGCTCATACAGGCTCACACCAAAACATGCTTCTCCTTTAATGGCTACTACTAGTGCAGGTAGGCTACAGGAGACATACATGACTTCATTAAGATCTTTGTATGTAACAAGAAATTCTTTTTGTTGTTGCTTTATTTGTTGACAGAGAGGTTAGATGACATTGCCAATGAAAAAAATATATAAGGTAAAATGATAATCGTGAGAGATAAAATTAGTATAGCAGGATCTGATAAACTGATGCAGATGAAAGTCTCGTGCTGACGACCAAAGATGCGCCAACATAAAGTGTTTCGGTACCAATTGTGGCATGTGTCGTTTTGCTAACAAACTCAACTAAAAAGCTGTTAGCAGCACGACAGTAAGATGAACACGTGTATTAACATACCGTTCAAAAAACCAAGTTCCGTTAAATTGTGTTTCTTTTATTGGTCATCTTTTTATGCACTAGGTATGTAACTATTTCTTCCTTTTGGAAATGCAATTCTTGTAAGATTATGTTGTTCTTATAGATGAGATTCATTTTCTTCTTAAGATTACGGCGGATAATTTTGGGCAACTCGTAAAGAGTAATTTTATCCACAAAGAGAACAACTATTCTCGTTAGCTCTTTAAAAAATGGGCAAGTTCTACTTATAGCAGGCTGGACTCCTCTGTCGTCAACCAAAACTACAACATGAGTCAAACAACAAACTCTACTTAAAAGGTTGTCAACTATTTCTCAGCACGATGAACACGTATATTAGAGTGAATATGCTGTTGACAAAAATCAAAATCCGTTAAATTCTTTGATTGTGTTTCCGATATTAACTGCGAACATCTTCGTATGCACGAGGCATACACCTATTCCTTCCTTTTGGAAAATGCACTTCTCATAAGACTTGTTTCGTGCTTAAATTGGCAATATTTTTTCTTTTCTTGTTTGTTCACAAGTTTTATTGGAGTATTGTTTTGGTAAAGTTAGTAGGGGTATTTTTTGGGAAAGGGTAATTTTGTCCAGAGAGAAAACAAAAGTATTTTGGTTGCACTTTTTTATTTTATAAAATGATGATGATGATGAGTTTACCGAGAGAGAGGCTTCTCTTTGTTTAATATTGTCAGACGGGGTGTGCACGTGTGCGCGTCCACATCTCGACGGTTTTCGTGCGCACCCCGCGTAACTCTGCGGGCCCACCCTCAAAATTCTCTCCCCTTACCCGCCACTCAAACTAACTTGCACGGTTGGTTAACTACTTTTGCCTTTTCATCTTGCGCACAAAAAGTTCTCACCTTTTTTCTTCTTTTTCTTTTTCCCCACCAAAATTATAAAGCAAGTATTTATGATACGTCGCCGCCGCGTCGGTGATTCTCGTAACATTTTGTCTAATTCTATAAATTATGTGTGTATTTTGTAAAATTATCATGTTGACTTACTCGACAGTCATACTGTTAGTCTGATCATAAGTTTTTAATAATAATCAGTATCATAAATTCGGAATATCGTGCATATTAAAACTGTCGAAACCTTTTAAAAATATGATTTCTTGTAACTCACTGTATTCCTCACGACTCCACTTCCATAGCTAAAAAGTTGCAAAAGTTGCTCGAACGTGACAGTACAAAACATGAGTATTATATCTTATTTCGTTTCAACTGCATAGTTGAAAGGTTGGATGAAAGGTTGAAATTTGGAAGACTGTCTCAGACTTGACCTTAAGAAACAAGAGTATTGTATCATGTTTTTGTGTTGACGTGCGATCTTTGTTAATGCTTGTATCTTGTGTACCGTGTGTTTGCATTTTGTTCATAACATTTTTGCTACTTTAAGGTATGTAAAATTGGTATTCATGATTTACAAACTTCTTAAAGCTCTTAGACAAGCAAGCTACCTTTATCCTTTATAATAACTTTTGGGGGTGAATCATTGACGATTTTCGTAGGAAAGGAGCTTTTCTGAAGAAGCTACTTTACAACAGGACAGGCAGACATCATCAGCTTGTACAAGTCTCTCATCTTTATCTCATAAATAAAGATAAGAAAAGGGCCTTTTTCAGCTGGCCTCTACAGTTTCTTATCTTCAAATCTCTGTTGGCCTGTTGCCTATGCTTCACTAGGATCATCGCTAGGGTTTAACTTGTGCATCAACCTTTTACATACATGTACCAAAAGCCAAGGCATCAGAACGACTAGATATTTGGCCCATCATGACATTTCGCACTTGAATCCTAGACTCATGGTGTTGCTTCCATCTGGTCATGGACCTCATGCTCTACCAAGTACCAAGGAAATTTATTTAGAGAGCAAAAGGGACTTCAAAAAGGGTAATTACAAGTGAAAAGTAGCATGATTTCATGAGATTTGCAGCTTGACTTTGGAGTAAGTGATTGATGACTAATGCAATTAGATAAACAATAAGAAATGGGTCTTTTTCATGATTGAAATGTGGTGTGGGGGGCCTCAACTACAAGTGAGCAATGAATGAATCGAATCAGTCATGCCTTTTGAACTCATGGCTTCTAAATTGAGATGCCCTCAATTCATCTTTGTTTATAAAAAATTGACATGTTTCAGACTTTTGACAATGAATGCTACCGGGAACTCATCCGCTAAATATCTTGAGGAATCGTTCTTGAGGTCGCTAGCTCGAGTTTTCTTTCTTTCTTTCTTTTTCTTTTAAATCGACAGCGAGTAATTAATCTCGGTAAATCTCTTAGGTCTGGCGAGAACTGTCTGCTAAAAAAAGGACAGCATATCACAGCACACATGATCAGATTTGTCATACCACCGGTACCCAGCTAGAGTCCTATGATGAAATTAATGCTTTTCTCAAGCTGTAAGTATTATAATATATACATATATTTTTTAGAAGTTATGATTAAAGGCGATGATGAATAGACACGAAGGACACAAAGCTAATTACTTTTCAAAATTATTACCATGCATGACGCGGGCGAGGCATGTTATCTCTTAACAAATATATACCTAATAACAGACAGCCATCATTAGTAATATCCTGTGAGACTGTATTAGATAATAAACTTTGAGGTCTTGGGTGTCAAGTCATACGAGCTGGGATTTTGATTATAGTTTTTGGTCAAACATAGAGTTTACAGTGCAATTAAGCTTTTCATGTACCAGATTGCTGTGCAATAAATTGATGTGAAAAGGTGCTTATAGTTAATGCGACAGAACGGGACGGTCTACAATTCAAATCCATTGATCTCGCGCCAATAGCAAATCAAGTTTAAATTTTTGAATCAAATCCGACCAGAATCCTGGTCAAAGTGAAAATGACCTGCTCCAAACAGATGGGACCACCTAGCGTTAAAAAAGATTAGCGTAAGGTTATCAAAAAACCCAAAAAAAGAAAAGTGCTGAAAGAAGATCAAGCCTCTAAAATTTTTAAGCAAAGTATCTACAAAACTTTAACGGTGACTACCACGAGCATCAACATTCAAGCAGAGAGTGTTCTTAAAATTAACTAATTGACATTCAAAATGGACCTATACTCAACCCCTGGAAATTACACCACCAAAGGAGCTGCTCTCCATTTCTGAGTTGTGACCCCGAGTTGTGTTAACACGCCCATAAAGCCTTGAGTTGATTGCCCAGGCAAACGAGGTGGTAGCTACTGACAATTTGATGTCTTGGTCAGTGATGCTCAGTTTATTGTTGGAAGGGGGGGGTCTCTTTTTGCACTCCATTGCTAAGGAAAATTACTTTTAGTAACGTACACAATAGTTAGCGACGAGGAAGGAGTTAATGCACACAAGAGTTAGCCTTGAGTTGATTGCCCAGGCAAACGAGGTGGTAGCTAAAAAATTGAACGATTTTTCGGTAAGACTATAAAGTAAACCGAGCTACTCAGGCTTGACTTGCAAACGATTTAAACGAATCAAAAAATTGAAACAATTTTCGAAGATTGTCGACTATTGAGCTTAATAAGGAAATAACTTTAAATAATTTATTCAAGCTAAGCTCAAGAAATGAACAAACTAAAATTGAGTATAACATAAAGATCAATTAATAGGTTGAAATTCATCATTTCTCAGACAAAATAACAACCAAGAAACTGGAACACGTGATTATGAAAATGTAGTCAACTTAGATTGGCCACTAGTTGAAATTTCGACTAGGCTGTGGAATCACTAATGGTAGGAAGTAGATATATTTTATCAATTGGGGCTACGCTGTGGAAAATAGGAAATAACTAATAATAGCATTGTTGACCTTGACCATTCAATGACCCATCTGAACAATTCTTCTTTAAAGACTCCGTATATTGTTTTAGGGTAAAGAAGAATAATCTCAACTTACTTTTTATAACAAACTCCAATAAAATTTGCGAATTTTGCCTGCAACTTTGATCGTAGAATCCTAGCTATTATTATTCTTATTCCACAAATATAACTCCGACTGAATACCCGTTATACATTCATTCTTGTTGATTTGATGACAGGAACGTCAATTTTTACCCACTTATATTCTTGTTTAGATCTCAATCTGTCATTAAAATTTTTTTGATATAATTTGTTTTTAACGCAATTTTTAGCACAAATGTCGATAAATCCTATTTAGCGATAAAATAAGGACGGGCTAAGCCCTCCTAAGCTTGGGGACATCACCCTTTTTTTTTTTTTTTGTGGTTAATAAGAGAATAGCATTGATAATTAAAAGGGTTACATAGTTGCTCAACGGCGAGTAAAGGTCACGACATTCCCGTGATTCTGTGTATACACGACCACAAATGTCTGAAATTAACAACGAACATATAGACCCGAAATCAATTACAATTAAACTAAAGTAGAGCACATCCTACACTTTAGATTAACTTTAAGTAATAAGTGGAGGCCTAAGGGTTATAAAAACACATAGTATACTAAAATGAAATACTATAAATCTAAACAACACAAATAGTACAATGAGGAAGTCAACTAGAGCCGGACGAAAATCAAAGATGTACTCGACAATCAAAGGGATCCCAATGGAAATACAAGAGGCATTTAACTTGCATGGTTCACAATATTTCACCGGCGATTTCCCTCCAAAACACGGCCACCATTAAGCTGGCATCAAACCAACAATCACAAACCAGGGCTAAGCTAGACTAAATTCTACATCTTCACCACTCCCCCCTCCCCAGGGCCCCAACCCCCCTTTCCCCACCCCCACCCAAACGCACCTAAACCCCCCCCCCCCCAGACCCATCCGAGGCCCTACCCCCCAACCCGCAGGACATCACCGCGTAATACACCAAAACCCTAGACACTAAGCTTAGTAACCAAAACAAACACCCTATAGCCAGCTAGTGAGCCCTAATGCCGCCGGTAACATCTCGGTCAACGCCGGCTGGATTCCGACCACCTCCGAAGATAAAATATCTAACCCTAGCAAACCCAAACCTCTTCAATCAACAATATAAACCCAACAAACCCATGACAATCACTTCGATCAAGACCTATCAGATCTAAAAGATCAAGAAATACCCTAGTTCTTCATAGATCTGAAGAGATCTGGTGATCTGGAGCAGGTGCATACATCACCGTCCCTGATCGTGGCTGGGCAGGATGGCACTGACCCTGCACCCTAATCGTTCATCGTCCTCCATCCGCGATCTGCTACCGACCTCGAAGAAGACCGTCCTCAGAGTAAAAACACTCAAAAGAAGACAGATTGTATACCTAGTCCTAGGACTGATTCCGACCATTGCCCCACGCGCGCCATCGCACAGTGGGGCGGCCACGGTGGCTTTATGTGAAAAGTTTGCTTAGAGAGAAGTGAGATATTTTTAAAGAGAACAACATGGTAGCGTGTTGAGGACATCACCTTCATAAATTGTATTGTAGTACACAATGGTACGTCATCTATCACAATCTCTAGCAATAATATTCAACGTTCGTGAATCAGTAGTTGTACTCTATATGATTTTCTATGAAGTACGAATAGTGAAATCCTAGGTAAATGTGATAAATCCCACTTTATATGATTTTGTGTCATGTATTTTCAAATCCACGGTAAAAGTGAAATCCTCAGTTAAATTATCTCATCCAAACACGTCCTAAAATTGCTTCCCAAGATAGCCCTTTCGAGAAGTAAAACTAGCCTCTTCCTTTCAGGAAATGTTGTGCGTCGGGGACCTATTAATGTACTATGTTGGGTAATAATTGAACTTGTACAGTCAGAAGCCCACTTTGATGCACATCTTTGGGCACCCTCCCAGTTTGTTAAGAACTAAACAGATTTATTGCGAATATGCGACATCATTCACTTCAATCTTACTACTATAGATCGACCAAAATTAACAGCAGAAACTGAAAATAGAAAACCAACACTTTTTGTCCCAAGGAAGGCCAATGAAACATTCAAACGACTAAGCTTTTTGAGGCTATCTCAAACACGTTCTCCGATAGCCCATTCGTCGACATGATCATCTCCAGCTGTGCCTGTAAAATGCCACCCAGTGTTTTCACAATATACTTGGAGAAAAATAGTAGTACTTTCTACGTCTTAATTTTTTCAACCCACCCACCCCACATTGACTTTTTATGCATTTCTAGAAGAAAATTTGAACGTTGAAAGTACCAAAGTATGGTCTGACTTGTCAAACCATACTTGTTTTGATTCTGAAGTCAAAGTGAACAAGAATAATGAACCCAATTGAAAACCTTCGGAGAGTTAATGACAACTTCAATAAGAAGATAAGGATTCAAATCGCGTGAAGAATTATGAAATAAGTTGGAACAAAAATGACAAACATAAGACGTGTGTAATGCATTAGCTGATTACCTTCGCAAGCTCTTGCCGGTTTTCATCGTACCGCTTCCATCTAGAGAAGGCAGACACCATTCTTGAGGCCACCTGTATCATTGTAGAATTTAGTTGACTGAGACAAAAATGTAAGAGGAATTACTTGAAGAGACTTATCCAGTAAGGAGGACCTGAGGGTTCAATTTGTCGAGTTGCACCACCAATTCTCCCAAAAATTTATAGCCTGACCCGTCTTTTGCGTGGAAGTTAACAGGCGACCCACAAAATCCTCCAATTAAAGAATAGACCTGTATCAAAGCAACAATATAATATGCATGTAATGACTATTTACTTAGAAAGCGTGTGTGCGCTTGTGTAATTGTTAGTGCGAGTGAGCGAGGGTGTGTTAATGTTATTGAGCGAGGGTGTGTATGCGAGAAAGGGGTAGAGGCAATTTACCTTATTTGGGTTACGAAGGTCAAATGCTGGATGGCTTAAGAGCTTCCTGACATCCTCAACATTTCCAGGAATGTCTGACATGGCTTGGAGGGCAAACCATTTATTTACCACCTGGAGAAACAGGAAACTCGATAAGCTGGAAAAATCCACATACATGCCTGGCACCTTTCCAAAAGGGTCCGATAGTGCCCGCAAATTTGAGAATAACTTTTAAATAATCAAACAACTTCGTAAGGTGTCCGACATTCGTCCAGTGGTGTGCGAGGTGTCAGTGTGTCGGTAAATGACTGACACTGACACCTTGGCAGTAGAAGGTTCCATAGATGGCGTTGGGGGGTTGTATTGCCTAGTGCGTTAAATGTCGATAGCTAAGAGAAGTGGCCTACCAAGAAATCATGCTGCCACTTGTTATAGAAGTCAGCGAGCACATCGTCACGGGTTTTACCAGGAGTCTGACCTATGGCCGCCAGAGCTGCAAATTGTTCGGTCATATTTGTGGCTGTTCTATATTCTTCCAATGCAAGCTCAATCAGGTCTGGATCTTCAAGTGATGTAAGATACGCTGTTACATGGAACCAAGAAGACAAAACCAGTTACAAATGCTTAACTACACCGATCTAGGAATGAAAGATATGTAAAAGGACAGACCAAGCGCAAGATTCTTAAGAGCACGTCTCGCCATATTGAGATGGTTAAACTCATACTTTTCCGAGCTCCTATTGTTCTTGACCTGAAAAGTATGCGACCCAGGTTAAGCTCCAATCCCCATCATGAGTCAATTTAGAATTGAACTAATCAAAATGCAAGGAAGTGGATAAAAGTAGCTACAAACTCTAGCATACAGGCTTTTGTGTACAAAGCACTTGCTTGTGGGATATTAGATGGAAAACTCCAATAGATTTGAAGTGCCAGTTCAAGAAATACTAGATAATCATGGTGAGGCAACGGATAGATGTCTTAGTAATACCAATTAGCAGTAGCAGGGTCAAGCTTTATGGAGCCTATGAGTTGCAAAAAGAATGTTGAACATAACTAGAATTTAAATGTTAGCATTTGAGACAGTATATTGGATCGTAGGAAATACTGTGTTGTCTTATAGCTGTCGCACCAGGATCAACCGCCTGTTGTGCACCCCAGCATGGTCTTCTGTTGATTTGGTGATGAAATTTGTCAATATTTCAACTTTTACTACGCAGTTAAACGAGATAGCAGAAACTCCATCAATTAAAATATAGGAAGGCATTCAATGGTTTATTATGAAAATTTTCAGACGTCCTTCTACCAAATACTTGCCCATAACAAAAGACAAGTTGGATGGTCACTTGTTCCGTACTTCAAAAAACAATGATCAGGAACAAATTCTTTCTAGTTAATTTGGAGAAAAGTTATAGACAAAACTAATAATCATCTGCATACAAACAAAAGTTTGGGCTTTAAGTAATAATCACGGACATACCGTGTTGAGTAACTCTTCTTTCAATTCAGCAGCAAGCTGTTTCCTAATAAAAGTTCGAACCGCATGAACAGCATCTGGGTCTGCAACTAGCATCATATCCATGATCTCTCCTTCACCTGGCAGAGTTATTGCCTTCGCAATAAATTCCTGCAAGATATAATAATTCAACTTGTTAGACGATCATTGTTTCTTTGAAGGGGTTGCATAACTTCTATATGTTTGTACAATAGCACCTTATCTAAGCTTGCGTCAGAAAGTATGCTTTTGACACCATGCACAAACTGTGGATTCAAAACCAATGGCTTTTGTTGCTGAAAATCAGCCACTAAGCCAAGCATCAACTTCCTCGCCAACAGCTGTCCTGCCTCCCAACTAAAACATGGAAATCATACTAAAAGTAAAAAAAAAAATCAACAGAAAAATATATTAGATTTGTCGTTATGGAAAATAAAAGTACCGATTGAACTCATTTGAATCATGAGCTAGGAGAAAAAATAGATCACTGTCAATGAGATCAGAGTCGAGACGGATGGGAGCACTGTAACCCCGTAATAGAGACGGAATTGGACGCTCAGACACATCAGAGAATACAAACTCTTCCTCTTTCTGCAAAAAAAGAAAAACATTATAAAAGCTAAGATATTGGATAAGATATAATAAACATATCCAATAGATAAACTACGAAATAGGCATCTGGGAGACAACAATCTAGCAACTATTTGGCAGCTAGAAAACATCAGATGTATTTCCCTTTTTGTCCAAAAAAAAAGAAGAAAGAAAGAACATGTTATATAAGCTTACGGTTTTGCATTACACATCAGTGAGAAATTAGCAAAAGTAGTGCACTTATGTTTTTGCCTTAGACATCAGTGAGCCAGTGACAAATTGGCAAAAGAGTGCACTTTAGATGGGATGATTTATTCTCTAATACCAACTATAATATTTGAAAGACAAAAAAAAAAAGAAAAAGAAGCCTTGCAATGCAAGGAGGAGTTATGCTGGACAGGAAGTATGATGTGTCATTTTGTCTTTTGCTCTCGATCAGTTGCACATGACCCCGAAACATAGCAAGACAAATGAACCCTCACTAGGAAGAGGGAAAATAGCATAGACAAAAACCCTAACAGCATCATCTCTTACTTCTCTATTATACATAACGGTTGTGCGTGGGGGTAGGCCCTCGTATCTTAATATAGAGCAGAAGCTTTTCTCGGTAGGGCCCAGTTCCATATGTTAGTTGTACTGATCAAGCCCAATCAGATTGCAAAAGTAATGGTTATCTTATTCGTAACAACTAAAAGAAGTGCACGTGAATCTAAAGTGACTCCAATGGTGGTTCTAAACAGACCTTTGTTACTCTAAGAACTGTTGTGTAGACAGGCTGACCACTGCTTGCAACAGACTCCAACTTCCCGTTATTATAAACAGAGGATAGAGGCATGTCCTTGCCACTCGAGTCCAGAAGACCAACTGCCACGGGAATTAACATGGGCTCTTTCACTGGCTGCCCTGGGGTTGCTGGCACCTCTTGACTGTAAATTTGTCCAATCAAATACAGGTTAGTTTATCACATAACAACAAATAATCGGGCAGGCGGAAATCTTAAAACAATGCCTTAAGAGTTTATACCTAAACTTCAAAGAAAAAGTATGAGCCTCAGGATTGTAAGAGGAAGTGACCTTAACAAGAGGTGTCCCAGCTTGGGAATACCTGTAGTTTGTATCAATTAAATGCATAAGCATCAAAACAAACCAATCTTGATATACTAATAAAGAAAAAATGGCAGACTAACCACATCAAGAAATTAGCAAAATCAGCATCATTTGCATCTCGCATGGCAGCATAGAAATCTTCACAGGTTACGGCTTGTCCGTCGTGCCTTTTAAAATATAGATCCATGCCCTATAATGCAAGCAACATAAATTTGCTAATTTTAGAAGATGAAGCAGTCATTCACGGAAATTAAATTAACCATCACAAGCTCATAGATAAGGATAAGGAATATCTTGTTCATACTTTTCTGAATCCTTGACTCCCCAGTAAGGTCTTGTACATCCTGACAACTTCAGCTCCCTAACAAACGGATTGGAAGTATAAATTACTAGGAATCAAGAGATATTTTTTTACACAGGTGCGGAAAGAGAGAGAAAGAAGAGAGGAGGGAGGGGAGGGGGGAAGGGAGAGACGCAAACCTTTTCATACACCTGCAGCAAAAATAGAAAACACCCAATAATGAGGTCTCTCAAAAACAATCAGAAGGAATAAGAATTTAAGGTCTAAGAGGGCAAATTCTGAACCCTACCGTTACTGCAATATGGACCGACATGTACGCCAATTATACATCCAACAAGTCAGCACAAGCAACACCATAGCATTCAAGTATACCAAGTCAGTAACATATGGTGATTTCAAGTCACCATAACAACTTATAGCCTTATCAAGCTACACTGAACAGAAACCACTTTGTTTACATGAAATTGGTAGAAACTTGCCTGTGTAGAAATTGTCCATCTGTAAAGGAATGAAAGTCAAAACATACGCCGGAACAAATACTTAAGACAAAGATCTCATTGAAGAGAAGGAAGTGATTTAGACCTTGATGTACGAGTGAGGCCGTACAGGATGAGCCATGGGACCAGCATCCTAGAAAATCACAACAAGTATAAGCTTAACTTGCAACAGACTAAGTCATTTTCCAATTGAAAATATATGCCTGCCTAGATGATAGAGAATCATATGGTAAATCCTTCAGTCTCAAAAACATGCACTCTACAACGACAATCTCTTGACTACCTGATTACTTAGTGGCCTAAGATGTCAAAAGTGTCACTTTAAAACTCGTATAAACCAACCTGTGGAAATTGATAAATACGAAGCTTCGAAACATCAGCAATCCGCTTCACAGTGCGGCTCCCCATGTCAGATGAAAATTCCTGCCAAGTGAATATAAATATTTGTAAGCTCAAAAAAAAAAAAGTTGCATAGCTGTAACTGTCCTTGGATATATAAAAAAAAACACATCTTACCTGATCACGGAAAACAGTGAGACCCTCCTTTAAACTCAGCTGGAACCAATCGCGACAAGTCACTCTGCAATAAATTTACTTAGTAGCATAGTTCAGTTTTCACATGCCAAAAAAATCAAATCTTAAAAAACTAGAACGGGGGCACATAATAAACAGAAGATCACAGCTTCACAATACAGGTATAGACTATGGAGTAAATGCAAACCTGTTGCCGGTCCAATTGTGAAAGTACTGCAACATGGACAAGAAATGAAAGGCAACTCAATGGAAATTCAAATCATTTACAATGATAATCCAAATCTATACCCTCTATGACATACCTCATGGCCAATAACACCCAATATTGCAGCATAATCGGCATCAGTGGCAGTTTCTGGAGATGCCAAAACAAGCTTGGAGTTGAAAATCTGTTGAGAACAAAATCAGAAATGTTTTTAGAAAGAGAAACTGCGAGATGTCAAAAAGAGCTTGTGCTTCTCGGGGAACATACATTCAAACTCTTGTTTTCCATGGCTCCCCTGTCAAGCATTAGTGTGAAAAGAAATAATGATTACAAAGTGGAGACAATAAAAAACACTAGAGATTCATTACAAACTCAAGATAAACAGCTCACATGTTAAAATCTGGAACAGCCACAATATTGAAGAGATCCAAATCATACTCGAGACCAAAAACCTGTTTGCCGAGAAAAACAGGACAGTAAATCAATGGTATGAATATGGTGAAAGGTAGAGTAAAGACTGCGTCCAAAAAAATGCCAAGAAAAGAAATAGCAACTGACATCTTCATCCCATTTCATAGCCGCCTTGAGAGAATACATGGCATGTTCAGTCTTTGGTAGGTCCTGTGAGGGGGTCCAGATTCTAAGGGACACCTTACGGCCTGAACACGTAGTAAAAGTGTCATCCCTACTCTCCAACTTTCCAGCTACTAAGGCAAACAGATAGCAAGGTTTTTTGAAAGGATCCTCCCAAAGAGCATAATGTCTGCCTCCCTGTGATAAATCAACACATCAACAGTTACTCTAACAAAATAACCAGACAAACAGCTAGAACGATTACGGTTAAATTGTAAAAAAAAAGGTTTACCTCCAGCTCTCCTTGTTCAGTGAGATTGCCATTAGACAGCAACACCGGGTACAATGACTTGTCAGCTTCAACACGACAAGTGTATTTTGCCATTATATCAGGACGATCCTGATAGAGAGGATAAACCATTGAGAAGTGTTTTAAAAAATGGAGTTTACGGCTTAGAATAAAATGCTTCAGATTGAACCTGATAGAATGTAATTTTTCGGAAACCCTCTGCTTCACATTGTGTACAGAAATTCCCAGATGACTTGTAAAGCCCCTGTAGCAAGACAACACGCATGCTTTTAAGGATGCAAAGAAGACGTAACAGGCAATTTATACATTACTACACATGTTCGTGTGTAGGCACAAAAATTTTGTCTAACCTCCAATGATGTATTCTTCTCTGGATGTATCTCATTAACTATTTCCAATATGAAGTTACTGCTTGGAGGTGATGCAAGAACCAGATGGCGTGAATCCAAGCGGAAATCTGCCTCCTGAAAACCATTACAATCTGCTGTAAGAAAATTTTGGAGAGCTTGTTCTGTGTATATAGTGAGACACAAGAAAAAGAATTTAAAGACAAAAACTTGCATGAGAAGATCGAAAATGCAGCTACTCAATGAAGAAGTCTGAAGTTAAGACAATGGAAGAATCTTCAAACTACTAATACCTTCAGCTCTTTGTTATTGATTTTTATAGATATCAGCTTCAGATCTTGCCCATCCAAGACCAGCGGGGAAGCATAACCTGTTCGATAATGTATTGTTTGTAGTAAGTATTACGAAGGATTACTTGAAGTCAGTATAATATTGTTCTCATGTTGATTTTGAATTTTTTTCTAGTACCCAAAATATGTCGCAACTTACCTTCAACTCTTGGAATGACACTTATTTTGGAGCAGACAATAGTCTTCTCTTCGCCCAGGGAAAAACTGAGGTCCACCTGATTCAATAACATCAATCAACAATTCAACATTTATCACGGGCAATATAAGGTATCAAGATATTGATTAACATTCACATTTGAAAGCAGTTATGTATACCGTGTCAAAGTAGTAATCAGGCAACTTATAATCTCTAAGGAATATTTCTTTAGGCGTGTCCATCTTGGATTCTTCAACTTGCTTTGGCAAGGGTTCTGTCGCTACTGAACAAATCAACCTCCTGCTGGTTTGGTTCGCTTTCTACAGAAGGATAAAACCCGCAGGGTCAGTAAAGGTAGCCATTGAAAGAAGCATTATGTGAATTTCTTTGAACAATGAGCAATTAAAGCACAACAAACTTACAGGTAATGACTGATATAGTAACTGATAATTCCTCCAATGTGAAACCTAAGGCCAACATTTCAATATTTGTCATTACATACAAAAGCTTAAAATAAAAATAAGAGATGGTAACACACAAGAGCATATGAGAGGGAGTGGAAGGAGAGATACAAACCTCAGAACTTAGGTAATTCCTGTACCTAGATAAAGTCTTTGCTGAATGCCCAACAGGATTAACACGACAAGCAGCCTGCAACTGCAAAATGGACGAACACATAGCAGTATCATGAGTAGCCCAATAAACACCGTGATTAAATGACCTGCCAGCTAGATTTACTGGTGAAATAATTCCATCATAATGCAATCATGCATCTAGTAAACTGGTGAGGAAGGTGCGAGAAAAAATTGAGGCATAATAATGCTACAATATGGCAATAAACTATATATCCTTTACTCTGGTTAACAATCAACTTTTCAGCGAAATATAAAGCAGACATCCATTTTTGAGTTCAATGCTACTTAAAGAAGATGCCACGAGCAACAAGGGCCAAAACTGAAAAATGTTACAATTGACACAGTGGCTCCAAAAAGGGCAGTTCACCCTAAAGCTCAAAGGTAAGTTTCATTAGCACATTGTGAAATCGTTCCATTGCATAAAGCTACCAAAGACCCAGAAAGAATAGCACTTTAGAGAAACAATACATCGACCTGTGAGGGAAAAGAAAGAAAGTTATAAACCAAACAAACGGAATGGTTAAAAAGGGATTGGATAATCACAGGAGCAGAGGAGATCAAACCCAAGAGGTACGTCTTTGACAAACCCGGACCCTTGCATGGCAGAATCAACCGAGCCATCATCCACAAATTACCCCAAACTCCTAAATAAGGCTACTACCAGTACAATCAGCATTCAATAACCAAATTCAAGACATACCCACAAAAGGGCACAACTTTTAAACAAAACCCTCTTGGTCAAAACCCACAAAAACCCCAGATCAGATAATAATATGAAGAGCCCCTAAAAGAATACAGAAAACTGACATGTGGATACTTATATAAGGGTTACAAGGATATGGATAAAACTCAAAATTATGGACAAGAATAATCAGATAAAATAAAAAATAAAAACAAAATAAACATGAGAATTAACCTCACTTGTGATGATGATCAGAGGAAAGATTGATGATGAATTGATGATCAGAGGGAACAGAGTGGATCTTTTTTATCAAACCTAGGATGAAAAAAAAGAAGGAATCTGATGCTGGTAGGACCCTTCAGGAGAAATCTTTGTGAGTGAAGTAAGAGATAAAAATGCTACGGCTATTTATAAAGAATTTATTTATCTATTCGATGCAGTTGGGACTCTTTTGGTCCAGTGACGAGCTAGTTTACTGCTATTAAATCGCATAAGTGATAGGTTAGGGGACTGCTAGTTTCGTCTATTCGGGGCTTGCTATATTTTGGACTGAATTACGACTAAATTTGGGCAGAGAAATATTCTGGGCCTATCATTTGATAGAAAAAAATGAGCCAGCCCCAACCAACACTGCTTGGGCTGGTCATGAGGTCCCAAACTTTCTTTGACTTCCTGAGTTCAAATGTTGGCCCAAGTAAAAAAATTTCGGTAGGTTTACTGAATGCACCATGCTGATACGTAGGATAGACCCGTGGATCAGTTAACGAGAAGACTTAATCTCGATTGACAAGCAGGCTCAAAATTCGTTTTTTTATATCTATTTTGGTGACAACAAGTTGAAGAAAAACATTACATACTGCCCGAATGCAGTGCAATCAGTACTATTTTTCATCCCCTTACGTTAACCATCATAATGTTTCGAGTGGCGAGTCAAGTTAGGATTACTCCATAGACCATCCGGGTTAGAATCGTTCACTGTGGAGATATTTTATTTACCAATCTTTTTCTCTAAAAAGGGGTGGGTGTGTGAGGATATTACGAAAGACGGACATAACATTTATTCATTTGGTGTCAGAACACATAATACGTAACTATGTAAAACTCAGAACAATAAAGTCGAACTTAGAAGGTTTGAATTGAGATAAAGATGACGTGTTATAACGTTTTAGTGAAATAATATTAACATCTTCCAACAACAAATAGTCAAATTCTTGTGTACGTTTGATTCAAACGGTCAAGCAACACTCTTCAATGTAGGCATTTCTAAAGGGCATGTTAAATGAGCAACTCCCATTAGGTTTTGTTTAAGACTAGAAGACAAGACACACTCACAGAAGCACATGCCTAAATGTAATTGTTTTATTGGTTAGCCTCCTCTGGCTTTGTTAATGACCAAAAAGAGAACCCTAATCAATTTCCAGATAATGGGCCTCATTATGAGCAATTGAAACTGTGCACAGGTGTGAACTCCATTTTTGAACACTTTCCAGGTAGATTCCAGTACATGCACTTGGTGCCCTGTCACAGATACAATGGAAAGCCCCTAGGATAATGTGTGCATGTGGGGTCACACTATGAAAGGTCTTGCTTGGTTTCTTCACTTTCTTGGTTTCTTGGTTGGTTGGTTGGCAACCCAAAGTGTAACAATTTCATTCAGATTAGGGGCTTAGCTGTAGACTTTCTAATACAATGGTCAGTACAATTTTTAGCGTTTGGAACAGTTTTATGATTTGTAATAGTCAATACTTAGTTCAAAGTGTTTCCTTTTTCATTTAACTTTGTACGCACTGATGATAAAGTTCTGTAAACCGATTCGGGTTAGAACATGTTCTTAACTTATGGCAGGCCTGATGAGTTTAGTGAAAATTAATTTACAGACGGATCACATTGGCGTTACACTCTTGAAACAAATCCTTCCACCGGTTCTTTTCTTCTACTTTTCTACTGTGAAAATTGTCCAAAAATGTGATTAACATGAGATGATGACAATTGTTCTGCAGGGAGACCCACTTTGGGATAGACAAATATGAGCAGAAGTGTTTAATTATGATGGGACCAAAAAGGATAACAAATATATTTGTGACCAAAATTTGTCTTCTAAGCAGCTACCAAAGCAGCAACAAAAGAAAAAGGTTAAGCTTTTGTTAATGATTTGAGCACGCTTGTGCTCCCAACTTGTCTTCAAGTTTGTAGGCCAATGTTCTCTCGTTGAAGGGAACTCTGTTTTCCAACACATTTTCAAGTTGTCTGCCAGTGAGACTCTTCTCTGTCCTGTGCTAATCCCTACCGTTGATCAAGTCACCACAGTGCGTGTGAACAAATCAGAGTCATCCCCTTGTGTGTGTGTGTGTGTGTGTGTGTGTGGTGTCACATGTTGGCATGTGCACATCGGTAGTACCAAAGGAGTGTTTTGGACTTATGTCTAAAAAGAGCCAGGTCCAGCATAATCAAGTCAACTGGAGTGTCCTTTGAGATAGGGATGTTAGCTTGACTTAAAAACAAAATCATGTTTGAATTTCCTGTAAGAGCAGTTGGTGGCACTGTCCAGTGATCATTTACTGGACTTCGATCAACTTGACCCCAAAATCATTTTTCTCATTTACACTCATAGTTATCTTTCCTCATCTGGGGTTCCAAAATTAGTTCTTATTATTATTAACATATATATCTACTTGCTAGATAAAAGATACCGACAACATAATACGTTAATAGCAAAAAGTCGAAAATGTTTTCTATACTGAATGGCAGCGGATAGTGTGCTCAAAGCAATTGAGTTTAATATTTTAGAGCAAAGCATCTAAGGTTTCTTTTTTGTTGGTAGGAGAGGAAAATAACAAAATTTTTCCAAATGGGTAACAAAAGTATTGAATCGCATATGAGAAGTGCAGCCTTTCTTGGTAATAAAGATCGCGCTTTCTTCCATTTGAAGACAAGGAACATGTGTTTCTTTACATGTTGATTCTCTTTTTCATTTGCTAATTATTGCCATGAATTTTATGCAGTATTAGGCTGTACTCGAATTTGCAGTGTACCCCAATGCAAATAGGGACAGCTATCTTGTACTCAAATCCTTTTCCATTGGTTCCCTTTCTTTCTTCATTAGTTCTTACAAGCTGTGACTTGAACTTTAACATAAGCAAAATCTGATAACTTAATCTCATCTATAAGCCTAATAAGATTATAACACAGAGCAACATAAGCGAAAATTGAAGTATGAGCTCTCACTTTAATTTGTATAAAGTGAGAACTCGTACTTTAATAAGACGATCTCCCTAGGGTTTGTTCGTTCCTTTACTACGGATTATTTCGTATTTATTTGAATTTTATCTAATACATTGTCATTTGTCAAAAAGGAATTGCATAAAGGGGGGAAAAAAGTTGCATGAATTCTTGCCAAATTTTGGAGGGAATAAATGCTGAAATCATGGTCCAGGTGTGACTAGACCTGGCAATCGGGTAAAACCGTCGGGTACGGGTAAAATCCGGTCGGGTACGGGTAAAAACGGGTCGGGTATATTTTACCCGGATTTTTCCGGGTAGGATTTTTGGGAACCCGTACCCTACCCCTGCGGGTAGGGTATTACCCGCAGGTAAATCCTCAATTTCTGATTAATTATTTTTTAAATAAACAGAATTTGATTAACCACTAATTACAACCTCCCACAATCAAATACTATAGTTTCTCCATCAAAATTCATTACACAAAAATCTCAACATCTTTCCATCAAAAAATTAAAACCAATATGAACATTTTCAACACTAAAAAAAAAAACAAAATCTGCACATCATAATACACGACAACCATCAAAATCCACACTGAAAGTCTACCCAACAAGGCAACAACCACAGAGACGGAGTGAAGGTGGCGATGTGGCGACGGTGATGACAGATCGATGGCGATGTGGCCACGGTGATGACAGATCGGTGGCGACGCAGCCACGGTAGTGACTGATCGATGACGACGGGCCACGGTGTTGACAGATCGGTGACGACGGGCCACGGTGTTGACAGATCGGTGACGACGGGCCACGGTGTTGACAGATTGGTGACGACGGGGCCACGCTGGTGATGGATCGGTGGCGGCGGAGATGCGAAGTGACCAACCGTGGCGGCGGAGACGACGTAGTTACGGTAGTGACTGATCTATGGCAACGGGGCCACGGTGTTAACGGATCGGTGACGACGGGGCCACGGTGGTGATCGAACGGTGGCGGCGGAGATGCGGAGTGACCGACCGTGGCTGACCTACATGGCGCCGTGGGTGGAGTAGCGTGATCGTGACTTCGATAGATCTGTGAGAAAGAGAGAGCCTTGAGAAAGGGAACCTGTGAGAAGGGATCTGTGAGGGAGAATTGAGAGGCAGAGGCGGCAGATCAAGTGGGAAGAAGAAGAAAATGAGAGGTTCTAACCTAAAAAAGTTATATATAGGCACAGAATCGAGTAAAACCGGGTAACCCGAAAACCGACCCGGACCGACCCGAAATTTACGGGTCGGTTCGGGTACGGGTCAGATTTCGGCGGGTAGTGAATATTGATACCCGTACCCGGCATTTTGGACCGGATACGGTTCGGGTAACGGGTACGGACATCATTTTGCCAGGTCTAGGTGTGACCCTAATCTAGTCTAGGAAGCAGAAAGCAAAGTACCATCAGTTTGCCAGATTCCGAAATTTGTTGAGCTTTGACTTAAATAGGAGTAATGGTTAGCATTTAAAAAGAAATCCTCCAAAATCTATCACGTAAATCACTCTTATTATTATTGCATAATAATAAGTTAATAACTAAACACTCAATCTTACATTCTCTTGTACCACCATAAATAACTAGTAGGCCAGCGAAATTCTTTGCTCCTTGACTTGACCACAGGCATTTAGCAAATATCATTCTAACCATGTGTTTCTGCATTCTTGTTTAGCCTTTATTTGTTGAGAAAACAACCAACACCAAAATGAATCTTGAACTTGAATTGCTTTGAATCGCAAGCCTTTTGAATCTTGAACTTGTATCTCGACTCTTGAGAATTAGATAGATAGGTTGAACATGAGACTTTTGACACGTAATCATCCAAGTTCACTGTGGCGGTGAGACGAGCTTTATTAAAAACGCAAGCATAACTTGTTTTACACGATAACAAGACGCTTTGTGTCCGTACATAGGCACACACATAGACGTGTAAAACACACTACAATAGTAAGCCATGCATCAATGCATCATTCTACTTCTAGAACTCCAAATGATATGAATTACTTTTTAACGCGTTCATTGTATATTATTTGCATAAAATAATATTTTACTTTTTAACGTGATTATTGTATTCTTCGAACAAAAAAAAATCGAAGAAAAGTCAATCATCAGAATGAGCATATAACCCTAGCTGTAACATTATCGCACCAATCAAAAGAATCCATCATAGAGGAGAGGAGAAGGGAATCCACCAAAATTAGGTGTGGTGTGTGAAAGCCCAAAAGCTGAAATAGGCAGAAGGTGGTTATTTTCTATGTGAAATCGTTCTGTACTACAGAATTTTGATGAAATAGGGGAGGTGGGTCTTCTTAACAGTATATAGCACCATATCCTCGTCAGATCCGTCCTTTGTGTTGGGTCCCATATATCCCGGCTTTAACGGTGCTTGCTTTTGTGCTTGTCAGTCAGCCCAAATTCTCAGTTTTTCAGACATAACATAAGACCATATATATAGAGAGATTTAGTGAGAGAAGAATAGAGATTATTGAGGAGAGATTTCAGTCTTACAAGAGAGAGAGTGAAGAGGGTTAGAGTCATAGGAAGGGAGCGTGGACTCTTGAAAAGAAGAAAACATCTTTGGTTGTGCCCTATTAGCCTTTTAGATTTTTCTGTAAAGGTAAAACCCACTTCCTGTATCATTCTTTAGTCAAATCTTGCTCCTTTACCACTTTTCGAAATTGGGTTTCTGTTGAATCCACAATGAGAATCTTGTTTCTTGTCAACCCTTTGTTCTTTAAGTATAATCGTGTCATTCGCAGGGTATCTGCATTTATGTGTTACTGTCCATACATACGTTGAAACTGTTGAATTCCTTCACAGGTTGATGAAGTTTGCTCATTCTGATTTTATTGGGTTTGGTTGATTTGAGGCTAGAGTTTGGAACTTTGAGACTGAATTGATGGCTTCGCAGCAAGTAAGTCATCAGATCTGAATTTAAATGAAATCTCTGGTTTGATATTTTGGGCGTATCAATCAAAGTTTACTTATGTTATTTCCAGTTCTTTAGATCTAAACTGCCCCAAGATTCAATCTTTACTGATTTTTCTATAGATCTTTAGTTCAAATTTAAGTGTCGATACTGATTACTCGAGGCTTTAACGGATGGTATCACTATGAGTTTGCAAATGCTATATTCGTTGAGACATACTTTTATTGATTTTCACATCACTGGTTCTTTCTTATAACCTCTGTTTCTTTATTGCCCCAAAATGATATTGTTTTCAGTTGGATGTTTAGGCTTTTCATTTATTCAGTTAAAGTAGCTGTTTTCAGTGTCAAGGTAATGTCGTGAATGCCCACATTGTGATGCTCTTGCTTGCAGCATTTAAAGCTTCCTCTTCTCTTCATTATGCTTTACACTTTCTCTTTTTTGCATGGGCACGTTGATGTCTTTTTTCCTTTAGTCTTTGGATGATTATACGCAAAAAATGCAGTCACTCTCTGGGTCTTGTGACTGACCTCAAATTTTTGAACAGTTCTATCAGTTCTAAAGGAGCTTTCCCCATGTAGTACGCATGGGATCTCATCTATCATGAAAGTGGACAGTATGGATCTTCGAGAAGAAAGCAACAGACTTGGGTCGTTGCCCAGTACGACCTTGAGGAATCTGTCGTCTTCATCTTCAGCGTTCTTTTCAGCAAATCAGTCACCATTTTTCTCACCAAGATCGCCAACGTGTCAATCTACACGTTACGATATTCCATGCGAGGGTACAAGTTCAAAGTTTAATCCTCTAAGTTCCATTCGGGGTAACTTTATATATCCGTAATCCTTGGTTAATATTGGCTTTACCTTGTCAGATGTTTCTCCAGTCCTGGCAGTCCGTAATTCTACCGATTTGCATAAGTTCAATCATGTTTCTTCCTCAACAGGAATCTCCAACAGCAACCTGTCTATTTACAATGTCAACCATACCAATGATTATTCCATGCACCAAGAAAAGCAGAAAAATATTGGGAGAAGCCAAGTAACCTCGGTTACGCCAACTTCAACTTCGTTTTCCTCTAACAGGCTGAGGAGCTGTGATGTGTATATAGGCTTTCATGGCCGCAAACCACTGTTGCTCAGATTTACTAATTGGCTCCGTGCAGAGTTAGAAATTCAAGGGTTGAGTTGCTTTGTCACCGACAGAGCTCGGTGTCGTAGTTCTAGGAAACATGGTATTGTTGAAAAGGCCATGGATGCTTGCACTTTTGGAGTCGTAATTGTAACCAGAAAATCCTTCAGGAATCCATATACTATTGAAGAGCTGCGGTTCTTCTCAAGCAAGAAGAATTTAGTTCCAGTGTACTTTGATTTGGGTCCAGATGATTGCCTTGTCAGGGATATAATAGAGAAAAGAGGGGAGTTATGGGAAAAACATGGAGGAGAACTCTGGCTTCTCTATGCAGGATTGGAGAAGGAGTGGAGAGATGCTGTAAGTGCTCTCTCTCGGGTTGATGAGTGGAAGCTGGATGCTCATGATGGCAAGTGGAGAGACTGCATACTGAGGGCTGTCACCCTTTTGGCCCTGAGGTTGGGTAGGAGAAGTGTTGTGGATAGAATAACCAAGTGGAGGGAGAAGGTGGATAAGGACGAATTTCCATTCCCTCAAAATGAGAACTTTGTTGGTAGGAAGAAGGAACTCTCTGAGCTTGAATTTATGCTCTTTGGCGATGTTACTGGAGATGCGGAAAAAGACTATTTTGAACTGAAGGCCAGACCCAGGAGAAAACATTTGACGATTGGTTGGGGTAGGAGTAATTCCTTAGATGAAACACGGAAGGAGCGGCAAACTGAGAGTAGCAGGAGGAAGGGAAAAGAACCAGTCATATGGAAGGAATTAGAGAAGGAGATTGAGATGCAAAGCACCACGATGCATTACCAAACACCAAAGCTGAAAACTGGTGGAAAGCACGGAAGGAGAAAGAGATCCATGAAAATTGTGTACGGTAAGGGGATCGCTTGTGTTTCAGGAGAGACAGGAATTGGCAAGACAGAGCTGCTTCTTGAGTTTGCTTACAGATTTCATCAGAAGTATAAGATGGTCTTATGGATAGGAGGGGAAAGCAGATACATTCGCCAAAATTATTTGAACCTGTGGTCATTTTTAGAAGTTGAGGTAGGGATTGAAAGTGGCCTCGAGAGGAGCAGGATGAAGAGCTTTGAAGAGCAGGAAGAAGCAGCCATAGCTAGGGTTAGGAAGGAGCTTATGCGAAATATTCCATTTCTGGTAATTATTGATAACTTAGAGACTGAAAAGGACTGGTGGGACCACAAACTTATCATGGATCTTCTTCCCCGTTTTGGTGGAGAAACCCATGTTATTATGTCCACACGCCTCTCACGTGTAATTAACTTGGAACCTTTAAAACTTTCGTACCTATCAGGTGTTGAAGCAATGACTTTAATGCAGGGAAGTGCCAAAGACCACTCAATTACGGAAATTGATGCTCTCCGGGTTATTGAGGAGAAACTTGGAAGGCTGACCCTAGGCCTTGCAATCATAGGAGCAATTCTATCTGAGCTTCCCATAAATCCAAGTAGGCTGTTGGATACCATTAACAGAATGCCTTTAAGAGACATTACATGGAGTGGGAGGGATAGTCATTCATTGAGGCGAAATAACTTCCTCTTGCAACTCCTTGAGGTTTGCTTCTCTATATTTGACCATGCGGATGGGCCTAGGAGCTTGGCAACTAGAATGGTCCTGTCCAGTGGCTGGTTTGCCCCGGCAGCAATTCCGATTTCTCTATTAGCTCTAGCCGCTCATAAGATACCCGAGAAACACCAGCGAACCCGATTATGGAAAAAGATTATGCGTTCCTTGACTTGTGGCTTTACATCATCTTATACTAGGAAATCAGAGGCAGAAGCATCTTCATTGCTGTTAAGGTTTAATATCGCAAGATGTTGTGCAAAGGAAGGCTATATCCAGTTCAACCAGCTTACCAAGCTTTATGCCCGACGGAGAGGAGTCTCTGGAGTTGCACAAGCCATGGTACAAGCCGTCGTTAATCGAGGGTCTATTATCCATCACTCTGAACACATATGGTCCGCATGTTTCTTACTTTTTGGATTTGGGAATGACCCCGTAGTCGTCGAGCTGAAGGTGTCAGAATTGATATTTCTTGTGAAAGAAGTGATATTACCACTTGCTATCAGGACATTCATTACATTCTCCCGCTGCAGCATTGCTCTAGAACTACTTCGTCTATGTACAAATGCATTAGAAGCCGCGGAGCAAGCATTTGTCACCCCTGTTGAGAAGTGGTTGGATAAATCTCTTTGTTGGAAACCGATTCAGACAAATGCGCAGTTAAATCCTTGCCTTTGGCAGGAGCTGGCCCTATCGAGAGCCACTGTTTTGGAGATCAGGGCTAAGCTAATGCTAAGAGGGGGACAGTTTGACATAGGGGATGACCTAATCAGGAAAGCTATTTTCATTAGAACTTCAATCTGTGGTGAGGATCACCCAGACACCATTTCTGCTCGTGAAACTCTCAGCAAAGTTACAAGGCTCCTAGCAAATGTTCAAATTCATACTTCACCACAGAGTTAAAATTTCTTGTAAGCAGAGTCCAATTAGATATATACAAAATGCGGGAATAAAACTGGTTCAACCAATTGAGAGAGTTTTTATCGTTTTTTATAGTACTAGCGGTATGTTGTTCTGTTACCTCATCCTCGTTGGATTGCTTTCTAACCGTTCTGTCTCACATATTAACTCTCTAGTTCTTTGCCCTCAGCTGATACTTCAGTGGTTGCCCTATTTATATTGTAAACAGGATAATGCAGGTATGTAGTGGCTCATTGTATGCGATTTTCGAATACGTTTCTCTTAAGGTATGTACTGGTGTTCTGTTTGGCATCTGTCAAGATGTGGCTGAATAACCCAATTAAACAGCAATAAAGGGGAAAATAGCTATAGAAGGCTACATTTGATCTTTTACTTGTTTGGCAGCACTCTAAGTTTGCTCTCTTCTTGATTAATTTGCCATATATGACGTTTCTCCTCATGTCAAAAACTCTTCATTAGGAATATGGTCTTGATGAGCTTTGAAATTTCATCATCTACTTCTTGGGCAAGTCTTTGAATCTTGATGTCTTGCTTGACCTATACTATCTACTTGATTAATTAACTTTATATGAAGTTCTCTACAGTTCGAACGTGTTCTTCTCCAGCATGCGTTTATAGTACTTGTCAAATGCTGATTGTTTATCAAAAGTCAATGAATGTCATTATCAAAAATTTATCTTTCAGTATAATCGTTATTGTTAGGAGCGCGGGGCAGAAGAAAGGGATTCCACAGTGAAGTACTTCCCCGTGGGTCAGCCAAGGATGGAAGCAGAGAGGTAAACTGCCTCTATCTTTATGAGAGGTTCCGAATGTTAGAGATCGCCAGGAAATCTTCAGCCCACTTTGTTGGATACAGTAAACCTTGCATTCAGGTTTGTTGGATCCAGAAGGAAGAATTTATAACCCAAAGACAAGGCTTTGTTCCTCAAATCAAGAAGATTAGAACATTTGCAGTCAGCTAAATTCAACTCATAACATCAAAAGCAACAGTCCCGTATGTTCCATCATTCTTCAGGGTGCTCCCATCAGGTATAACTTCTTGACCCAGTCGACTACTCCAGCCATGCACCAAATGACCTCCAACACGGTTGTGTTCGGGCCATTAACATCAGACACGAGGATGCGGCAGCAATGAGAGTCAACAGCACACAACTCGTTGTTGGAGAAAGCGATGCCATTGAACTCGAGACATCCAATCAATCATGGTCCACCAAACATCTCCGGTCCGGCAAAATCCTTCGGTTCCCATGGGAACCCCAGATAACAGCGACTGCATAATCCGACGTAGTAGAAGGACTGGATATTAAAAGTAGCGTCATAGTATAATGAATGCGGGGACCATGATGGGCACGGTAAGTTTAGAGAGGTGGTTAGGTCTGGAAGAGAGCCATTCGGACGCATGAGAAAAGATGCAAATCGTTGATGTTATCTTCGTCTTCGCCTACTGTTAGCAGCCATCCCAACAAAGAGAGGCATCGCCGGTTGCTAGCTGTGGGCAGGTGTACCTGTAGATCTTCTTCCTTGTCCGGCTGTAATATTCGCGTATAACTCCTGCTTCTTCTTTCTCTGCAGGCATGAGCCATGGAACCTGACGGGGTTTGCGTAATTTATCTTTGGAGGCCGCAGAACGCCATGAACGGCAATCTCCACCAAAAGCAACAAAATCCTCGAGACACGTTATCCCTTTGGCAATCTTGATCAAAAGATTGGGTAGAGTATCGCACTGAGAGAAGGAGGAACAGCGTCGGTTTGGTGATGACGATGGAGCCAGAGAGCGCGATGTACACGGAACTGCCTGTTATTATGGCTCGGAAATACCTTTATCTTTGCCGCCTCCCTCGGGAACGGACCAATTGCCGTCATCATAATCCCCGGTGAGATAGACACAGTTAGCCTTTTTTTCAGGTTCCACGGATACATCAATCCAGAATAAAGCATTGTAACCCAAAAACAAGGCCTTGTTCCCCAAATCAAGAAGCTGAGAACAATTGCAATCAGCTAAATTCAACTCATAAACATCGTAAGCAAGAGTTTCGTACGTTCCTTCATCAACCAGAGTGCTTCCCTCTCGGGAAACAAAAGTAATTTAGAACATGCAGTTATATGTAAAATAAAAGTAGTTTAGCTATATTGTGGTTAAGTCAGATTCTAACTTCATTGTTAACCTTGGTCCATGCAAAGACAATCAAACTTAGTAAACATGTTTGCTAAATTTCGATGAATGATTTTTTCGCTTAATCTTAAGGTTTTACGTTATCATAATAAAATATAAAGAAATTCTTACGTTTGTTGTTAATGTAAAATCTTCGTAAAACTGGTATGATTAATGATATGAAAAAAGGGAATAAAATCTCAGTCTTCTTTATTTGTCACATTTCATAAGCAAATAACAAGAAAGATATGTGCTAGCATAATCGACTACCCGATTGATTAGAACGCATAACAATTATAAGCAAATAAGATATGAGAATACATGAGTTTTTGTTTAAAAATTGCATGTTTGCCTATCAAAATGTGAGAAGACCAAAAAAGACTAACTATTTGAAATTAGTTAGCATGTATATTAACAACTCAAAAATATTTCAAAGCAAGGGGATATATATATATCTGTGTCCTTGATTATAAGTACCTCATCTTTTTCTATCAAGCATTAATAAATATATACCAGATAACAGAATATATAAAATATTGTATATAGAGATAGTATCTACTATATAACATATTCAGTATACAAGATATTCTGTAACTTTTTGTAGTACTAAATAAATTAAGCTTCAATCACATTGGTTCAATCAATATCTTTCTTTACAACCAAGACGAATAACTTATGTATTGTGCAATTTTCAAGATACATATAGGGTAGAAATTTAGTAGCTATGTATGAATTCGAAAAGACATGCTTCCATACACCTTTTTTAACTCTATAATATTTTTATTAACTGATCCAAGCTGAAACCATGTCATATTACAAATCCTGGCTGACAGAGAGACTAACACCAGGCTAAATCAAGCCCTGGTGTTCTCCTAACGTGCATTTTAGGGGATTATTTTTCACGCTCAGGAGACATATTAGTTAATTCAAAAAAAATTATAAAAAAAACGCATATTATTGTGGAATATAAATTGCACCCTTTAGTTGCTCAAAGGAATCCGTGTAACGTCTAACAACAGTTCTGCAGCATTTTTTAAGCGAGATTTGTGTATGGGGCACTCCACGGCCAAAGCGAGATTTGTGTATGGGACGACCAACCAAACACTGCTAAACAAGAAAACACAGAACTGATTGAGGCGACAAAAATCTAGGAGGTGAGCTCAAGAGACCAAAGCGTCAGATGAGGCAAAAGGGACTGCAGCCTGTACATTATCAAACCACTGTTGCTGAAAACCAACCCTGTGCCGTAAACCAAAAGTGGCCAGAGCTGAAGCCAGGTCCAGAACTCGCTCTGTACCCCTCCCGATGTGCTCTGAATGCAATAATCTGTGGCCGATTGACGAAGCAAACTGCAAAGCCAAACACTGTACACAATGTGCGAACAACCCACCCGCATGCTTGCCATTGTTGTGCGCATCAAACCCGATGGTGAAAAAGGCATCGCATACATAACATTTGTGTGGCCGTGGTTGACGACATTGTTGATGCGGCTGTGCTTGGTCGTCCATCTAAGCGGAAAATAATTCGAAAAAAGAAGGTAAATTTCAACGTTGATCGTCGTCTCACAATTGGCATCTGCAAATCGCGATCGTTAACGTCGAAACGTAGTTGTCGACACTCGTCAAAAACACAAGCATTGATCAATGGCCAATCTTCAGATTGCTACGACCAAGCGACAATTACCATAGCCAATTCAACGATCGTCAGATCGTGAAAGACAATTAACAATCATAATCGTAACCGCTCGATTGTATTGCTATCGCGACCAGCCGATTGAATCAAGATCGCGACTGTTCGATAGACGCGATCACGGTTGCGACTTTTCGACCATTCTATCGTATCGACCATCATGATCGTTTGAATGCTGGTTTCGACACTGTGAACGTCAAATCAATTGGAAATCTACTGAAGATCAAAGAAATCCTAACAATCAATCGTGCCTCCAGTGAAGAACGAAGAGAATACACGATTAAGAATTTCGAAACTTACAAAAGATAATTCCGATTGTGCAAGTGTTTTGGTGTTATGAACAACGATCCCTAACAAGGATTTTCTGTAAAACGGAAGAAAAAGAGAGAGAGATTGAGATGAGGCGAAAAGACGCAGAGAAGAGAGATGGGAACTCATTGAGTTATGGAGCTCATGTAGGGGAGGCAAAAATTCAAAATCCACAACCTCATGCCATCCACGAGACATTCAGTTCCGTACAACTTTGAAACATGCTTATATTTGTTGCTCTACTTGTATGCCGATGAACCCTATTCGTTAAGGAACATGTTACTATTTTCTTTTTCACTTCTTTTCATCAGATGATCATCTTTGATTTTCAAACGCCAGCGAAAACTTTCGGCATATGATCGGCCCTTACTTAAAGCATACTTGCTAGAACAAACAGATACAAACAAAGGAGAGAACTGAAGTTCCAACGAGTGCTTCAAACATAACACAATTGATCCGAGTCTAACTAGATCTGGTTCGAGGAGACTGCGGAACATAACAGAACTCGCCCCTAGGGCTTTTCAAGCTTCCAGCAGAGGCCTGGAGGCTCGGTGAATGAACCAACTCTAGCTAGCAACACAAGGCCGAGTCATAGTGCTCAGTAAATGAACCAACCCCAGCTAGATTTGGTTTGAAACCAACAGGAGACTGCAGAACATAATAGAAGTAGCCGCGACGGCTTTTCAAGCTTCGAGCAGAGGCACGGAAGCTCAGTAAATGAACCAACTTTAGCTAGCAACAGAAGGCGGAGTCATAGTGCTCACCGTACTTGACAACTCTGACCGCGATGCAGAACTCGGACCAAGACCAGCCACATGTAACAGTAAACGAGACCTGGATCCTTCATCAACAAGAATAACGTACCAACGAAATAGAGGAAGAAACTCAAGTTATTCTTATGGAGGGGTAACTGTTTCCCATACGAGGGAGACAAATTCACCAAGGAGGAAACATCCGAAGCCCAACTGAGCCGTGAATTAGAACACGTACAGTGACTAAGTACCAGCGTTTCATGGTTCCCAAATCTTGTTATTCTACTGCCAAAGCAAGTTCGTTTCCGACAGGCATCAAATTGATTAAGCACAAGTGCCCTGTACGGCTGCATCTGATAACACAAATTCACTTGAGTAACAAATCAGAGCTTTTGAAGCATACAGAGTGAAGAAAAGGATGATGACAAGTATTGCAGAGGGTGCAGAAGTCGCAAATTAAGAACTTGGAAGTTGTTGCGGTGTCTGGTTCCCTTGTGGGTTGTTAAACTAACACAATCTGTAAGCTAAGCAGCATTCGTACTCCATCAAGATGGAAGACGAAAAAGAGAGAAATAGTCCACTCCCTCTGCTTTCTGTCTGTATGTGATGTGTGTGAGAGAGAGAATATATAGGCACTGCAGAGGACAAATCACACCGTTATTCATAGCCAGATAATATTTTCAAAGGAATAACATGATTTTAAACACCTGGTATGTCAACATAACTTTTTTTGAAATTGAAAAACTGACCATAATTCTGAGAACTGATATCTAGTATAAGGAGGGGTCACCCAAAAATATTCACAACCAACAACAACGAGAGCAGCACTTTCTAACCAAAAGCCAATTTACAGGTGCCACTTCAAATTTTTGCATGTTTCACAAAACTTTTAGAATCATATAGAACCAAACCAGGTCTGCCTTTTTCCACCATCACGATTTCACTTCCAGATCTCTCGCAACTCCAGTAATCCAGATTCGTCAAGCACGAGAAAGAACTAGATTGTACCTGTATTTCTGTCAAAAGCCACAATCATGCCGCCAACTCCTAGTATACTAATCCACGTCAGTGCACTGAGCATTCTGGGAGCACATTGGTAACTTGGAGGCTCGAACATGAATTGCTTCATAACCAAAAGTCTCACCTACAGATCCGAACTCTGATTCCTCGTCATCGCTGTCGATATTTTCTGGTGTCACCCGGTTCTGATAACTTCTGCGTCGGAGGAGTAGTACGTTGAAGTAATAGCTAACCAACTTGTCCCTCGTTTTAGTCGAAAAGAGCTTAAAAGCATTTTTCCAAAATTTGTTTATGGATGTAGCATCCAACTTCACCATATGCTTAAATCTCTTTTCTTCATCCATTTTCCATGAAAGAGAAACTTCCTCGCCCATGTGTTGAAATTTCCAATGAAAGAACGCGGATCCCAGTTCGAGCTTCAATTTAATCCTCTTCTCTGCAATATGAAACCTAACACATCCAGTGGAGCCCGGCAGTTGACATTGGCATGAGGTTTGTCTTCCCTTCCCAATGGGGTCCATACCAATCAGAGGTTTGACTCTCCCACCTTCTGGAGGCCACGTTCG
Source organism: Escallonia herrerae (assembly GCA_033070095.1). Taxonomy (NCBI): domain Eukaryota; kingdom Viridiplantae; phylum Streptophyta; class Magnoliopsida; order Escalloniales; family Escalloniaceae; genus Escallonia; species Escallonia herrerae. The sequence goes on along the minus strand of JAVXUP010002203.1, from coordinate 79,158 downwards.
AATGCCCACCCACTTGGAATGACTCTCAGAAATTATGCCAGTCCATGCAGGGACTTCGGCTTGAAACGTAGGACCCACAGAAACTTGCTTCTGGAGCAGTGCATCCTCAGGCATATCATCTGCCATATTTGTGGTTAATCTTTCATCAGTCACGGGAGCTGGCTCTTTTGGACTAATATCCGGCTTTGCCTTGCGAGGACTTGCCAATTTTCTTGGACTGGTTGAACGTGAGTTGCAACATGAGCATGACTGTGATTTTGTCAAAGGAAGCCTATTGCTGCATCTTAATCTCTCTGTAGACTGGTGATGAAGAATATCATCATCCTCATACATGGAGGGATGCATCCTCCTCTTCTTCTGTTTGTAAGAGATTTTTGTTTAATAAAATTCACAAGATAGTGACAGTTTTTATAATCCATCCCTGACCCTTTTTCATTTAACAAAATCATTGTACAACCAATGAGTTCTGATTTTGGTAGCTTATCCACGTGGACAAGTACTTTTGACAATCCAGATATGACTTTTTCAATTAAACAAGAATACTTCAAAAGACCAATGACATTTGAGTTTAGTAGCTTACTAGGATCATTTTCTTCTCAAGACCTTTTACTAGCATGTACTAGCAGTGATGAGTGAGGAACACATCGCTAAGTTTGTTGAAAATCATAGGAAAAATATATACCCTACAGCCCAATTTTGTTGTTCTTTTTCCTTCCAAGAATATCACTGATAGTACTTGACTTTTCTTTCAAGACTTGCTTTCTGAAGAAATTGGGCAAAGCAAATACTAAAAGTGTTGCTGGAACTCAAAAACTGCATACAGTGTAATAAACTCTCACATGCTTGGCCATTTTATGAAGGGCGGTTTCTAAAAAGTTCTATTTAAAGAGAAAATATGAGCCGATGAAGTTTAAAAAGAAACTCATCTCACATATCACATATTACAAAATTCGTGCATCTCATTGCAATTACTTGCTACTTATAGATGCTATGTTGCTACTAGGAACATAATATAACTATCAGTACATTACATTACTAGTTCAATGAGTATCAAAGCAGCTAGAAGGATGGTGAGGGCATCTGCTCTTAAATGGTTATAGCTCAAGAGGCTTTTTCCGACTATTACGTAAACAACGGAGGATCATACCATTCCCTACTGTAGTTTTTACGTTCAATTAACAAATATCCCCAGGCAGCATAGTGCAGTTAATAAAGAAGAGGTTAGACCAAAAAATCGTGAGATTGGCGGGTCCAACTCTAGTGTGCTAATAATGCCCCTCGTAAACATACCTAAAACCTACAGGGTAATATCAGAGGTGGCACTAATTGGACTTGTCTCAGAAGGAACGTCATTACAGCCATTGCACATTCACTTTAGTCTGGACCTCCCCGTCAAATTAAAAATAATGCATGACATCATGGGCATTTAAAAAATATAGGCTGAGCTTGATCTGAAATTGGACTCTGTAAAAGAATGTGAAGTACGGGGCATTTGGTGCTTGTGCCATGCACCTGAATTGCTTCTCAAATCATCATCATCACAATTTAAGCTTTGGTCCCAAACTAGTTGGGTCGTGCATGACTTTTTCCTTCCATTTGCCGATTTCAAAGCACATGTTCCATAATAAGTTCCTAGCGATCAAGTCTTTCCTCATAACCTCTCCCCATGTTATCCTCCGTCTATACCTACCTTGTCTAACCTCATCAACTTGGCACAAAACCCTTCTTGGCTTCTTCTTACAGGGGAATCTTAGGGCCTACATTTGAAATGTTCCCTTATATTCTCCTCAACTGGTGCCACCCCCACTTTGCTGCGGATATCCTCATTTCTTATCCTATCTCTCCTTTTCTGTCCGCACATCCACCTAAGCATTCACATCTCAGCTACACTTATCCTATGTGCCCAGGTGTTTACTAGTTGCCCAGTGGTCTTACCCATTCATATCACGGGCCTCAATACCTCCCTATTGAATTTTCCCTTCACCCTTAGAGGAGTATCTCGATCACACAACACCCCGGAAGCAGACCTTCACTTTAGCCAACAGGTTCTTATCTTATAGGCAACATTCTCGTCAATCTCTCCCTCTTTGTACATTGTTTATCCAGAATAGGTAAGCATGTCTTTCTTAGTTACCAGTTGCTCATCCATATGTTGAAACAATATATAAGCCGACACCTTAAACCTAGAGAGACATAGCCAAACTTATATATACCATTTCCTAATCATACAAAGAGATCACATGCAGCTCGACATAAAGAGATGACAGAAAGCATGATAGCATTGTACTCTTGGCCCTATATCTACACTTCCAGAAAGCATCCAAAAGTATGCACTTGGTCCTATAAGCAATCACTTTGTCGAGTCACATATACGCATCCTTGGATTTTATTAAAACTATTTTTCAAGCTTTAAATTTATTAAACCATAGACCACACAATCTGATCCAGAAAGTGAGCTACACCATATGCTCGTAATTAGTTACTTCCTGAATACGTTTATAGAGAAATCTAATAAGCTCATTACCAAGACCTTTTCATATATGCTTTAGAAGAACCTCAGTATCTCCAATAAGAGAGTACATAGTTATTGTCGAACAATTTGTTGCTAGGAAGCTGAAAAATCATTTCTCTTTGACTTAATTTGCTATGCTAGTGGAAGGAGGGCGGAAGCGGATATCGAGGAGAATACCAAGCAGAGAGTTGGCAGTCATAACTAACTGTGCATTTCAAGAAGTTTAGAAAGGCTTACGTCTGGTTAAGAAATTGAAATTTCACAACACCGGTAAAGGTATCTAGAAAGGAGGCAGGTGGCCAACCCACCTAAGAATGTCTCTCTTCATGAAATTAATAAAAAAATTGAATTCGAGCATTCTTAATAGGACATTAACCTTTTCAAATAGATTAAGGATTTGATTAATGTTCGTTTCAAATCATTTATTTACACATTTGTGAGGATGTGAATGCGTGCACTTCTTAACAAAACAATTTATCGGGTAAATAACTTATGAAGGCAAGAAAATGCCCAAAAAACAATTATCACCGCCCTCCATCACCCTCCAACTTGTACATGGAATTCCGTCCATATGTTCAATTTTTTTTAAAATTGCTCTTACTATCAAAACTTGCTCATATTAGGCATCTGAGTTAAACTCGAGTATTATGAGTTTGTGACAAAACAAACTTTGATATCTCAATGGTAACTTAAACTTGTATAAAAGAACTAAGAGAAGAGCCACCAAAATATTTACTGAAAACACGTGCACCAGATAGAAAAAAAAGTCCTATCGAACATCATCACTATGAAATGTACCTTAAATGACCTAGCCAACGAAAAAAAACCTCCTTTATTACTCCCTCCTTAAATAATAACTTGTCCACCTTACTTTTGCCAGACGTCTAGAAGTATAAGCGGTAACTAAACCATGATCCATCTGTGCCCCTTAGTTTTGATCATTAGTTAGCATCAAGAACAAAAACTTCTTGCACCATATGCCCTATTACGGATATAAATAGGAATGATATCGTTAGAAATGGTATTTTAATGGATCCAAAATTCGTTCCCCCCCCCCCCCCACCCAAAACAAATTCTATGGCATGTGGTTTGTTATGGCTTATTACCAAAGGTTTTGAACCTAAAAATGTGCAGAGTGGGGGCCACATATTATTCCATTTCTGCTAAAAAGAGAGGTCTAGTGCCATATCCAAATTATATTACCTTTCTGACCTAGTTTTGTTAAAATCAGGGATTAGGTTATTTCGGAAAATATATTCAACCAGTTCCAATCGTCGTCAGGCAGCCAGAGTTCGCTTGCAAGGTATGAGTTGACAGGGTTGAGATAGGACTCTAGATGCCAACTCTAGAGCGTCTAAGAATGTGATAACCATTCCCACGCCCAAAATGCAAGAAAGAGTATGGATGCGGCCTCAGATAACTTTCCCAACTAACATAATGCCTTAGTGGGGACGCTGAAAGACGAATGTTATATTAGAACTTCAAATTTGTACCAAGAAACTACTGGCTTTGAATTTTCTCAAGCTTAGAGATTCACATCTGAATCAATATGTCTCAAGAGTGTCATGCATCTAGTAATATCAACCAGTGAGGAACACATATATACATACTTAAAATGTCCCATTCATACTGGGGAACTATGATTTATACGCGGAAGTTAAGGATGACAACTATAGAACTGGAAAACAATTTGATAAAGGTTCAAGCAAATGCGCTGAAGAAGATGCTTGTACCTGCAATGGAGATTCATCACTGTCTGGCTCCACATATTTTCTTCTCAAGAGTGCCTCGCGTGCGAACAAAGCCTGTTGCCATAACTCCTTGCTTCCATACTCTTTCCACTTGGAACACTCGGGCACTTTCCCCAGCGCAGGATCATTAGAACGCTTTGCAACCAGGATAAGCCAATTTAACATTTTGGGTAAAGATAAAAGCTGTCGTTTCCTCTTCCGAGAACTCATCACTTTCTCAACAACACTCTTGGCTGACAACACGATGTTGTTGTCATCTTGAGCACTACATTTTTCATCATCATCACTGGTGTTTCTTTCCGCACTTTTGTGCAGTCTATGTATATTTCCACTAATTACTTTCTCAACAACACTATTGGCCGACAACATGAAATTCGTGTCATCTTGGACACACAACAGTCCATCTTCATTCCTCCTTCTTTCAGCATTTGTGTGAACTCTATCAATATACCCATTGATCACTTTCTCAACAACACTTTTTGCTGATAATGCAGCACTGTTGTCATCTTGAAGACGATATTTTTCATCATCGCCACTGCTACTTCCTTTTGCAATTTCGTGCACTTCTTTATAGTCACCCTTACAAGTATCAGTATCCCGATCAATAGATCTACCGTCGCCATTGTTACTGGATTCTAATCTGACAAGATCCCCATCGATCTTCTTCCTGTCCTGGCCTCTCCGCACTGAATACCTAGACCCCTCCAACTCCCGCAATAACAAATCTAACTTTGCAATGACATCAATCTCTCCATTCCCCAAACCTTTATCTCTAAAGACCGTCCGTAGCCATTGGTCCAACTCATTCAAATACTTCACATAGATCAACTTGGCGGACGCCATTTCTCCAACACCAAAACCACATTCCTCCGCGACAAAAGCCCATAGACCATTCTTTGAAATTGCATCGTATCCCCCCCTCCGCCTTACTACCAAGAAAAGCTTGAACAAATCGGCTGGCCGCCCATCGCCAAACAACACCGGAATCGGCCGAAAGCATTTATTGACAGAGACCTCCTCAAAATAAACCGAAAGAACTTGATTAAACAAGCTCCTCAATCTATCATTAGAGTGATCATTACCACCACCAAAAAAACCTTTTACGCTCGAATCAAGATCGAAATAACACCCATTACTCGAATAAGTTCGAGTAATCTCAACGTTATGTAAAGCTGATTCCTCTTCCAGTACAGACCATCGTGCCATAAACTTGGAATTTTTTTTCCTTTTTTTCTCTTCTTTGCAGAAGCAAAATGGTACGCAACAGAGATGAACCCGAATCAATAGAACCCGAATCAATCAGATAACAAAGAACAAATCAAGATTGACTAATGTGCATGGGGAAAATAGTCATGGCGATACATTCTATAGTCGATATGGTAGATTTTTACCTTGTATATGATTTAAAAGGTCCAACCCTTTTGTTTCTTTCGCTTGCAGAGTCACCAAGGGTTGTCTTCAGACAACAATTTGCGAGAGCGAGTGAGAACCAGCAAAAATCAAACTAGGGTTTCAGAGGTTTTTCTGGGGGTGGTTTTTTTGTATCTAAAATAATGAACAAAACGTGGTGCTTTGACAGCACAAAATGGGGAAGACAACTGCCAAAAGGTTAAGGAGACATGCTGCAAGTACAAAGCTCAAAAAAAAAAAAAAGTTCAGACATGTAACGAAGAGAGATGACAAAGGGGTTTGTGACAAACTCTTTTGATCTTGTATTTTTCAGGGAAAAAAAAACACTTTTGATCGTATCAAGGTAGGATATGATACGTTTTGGAAATCAGACCAAACCCTAATTTGTATTGCCTATGTGTGTGATGAAAATGTCCGGATTTCTGATCTAAAACTTCTAGTCTGTTCTTTATAAATCAAGTGTAAGAGATTTGACCGAGAAATTTTTAGGTGTGAAAATTTAACGGATAACTGAGTAATCGTTTTATTAACGGTAATCACTTTATTGAGTGTTAGAAGTTATCATAAAGTCTTAATATAGCATGAATGACACGTCTGAAATTATGGGACTCAATACTTAAAACATAGTTAATAGTTAACACGGAACCACCTAAGAACTTCACAATAAATAATAAGCATGTGTGCTTAAGTTTAGATGTAGACACCGTTTGTATGCACCTAACAGATAATATGTTTATACTCAAATTCACTTTGTATACAATTAAGACATAAATTTATGAAAAAATAATAAATACATGCGTTCAAACTTAAATATAGTGAATTTGAATGGTACACACCTAAAACAAACATTGTTCATACTCAAATTCACTTTATAGTCGGCTCACATAACATTTTCTTATTATTTGCCATTATTTCTTAATATTTGACAATTTATTGCAATGTAAAGGTCACACCTTGCAGATTTTTTGTGTGGAGGAAACGAGGTAAAAATAAATTGGCAAAAATATTCGAAGGCCGCACACAAAAATATTGTGAACTCAAATCTAGATCTTAAAATTCTAAAGATCTGGACCGACTATTTTTTACTTAATCTAAAGAAATCTGTCTCGGTCCCTTGCCTTTTTTGAATGGTTGCAAAGTCAATTTAGTGTGAAGTTGAAGAGTATCTTATTCGTTCGTTGTATTTGAAAAAAAAAAAAGGCAATGAAAAAATGGTTCTTGCGTAAAACAGAGGTGTCAAAAATTCTGACCAATCCCCTTGTATTGTCACGTCACTTGTCTCTCGTAAATTTGATCGTTTATCTTGTCTCACATATGTGATGACATCTATTAATAACTGAAACACGCCTAAGGAGAGTCGAATGCTAGAAGTGTATGGAAAGGTAACCAATTACATATTGATGTCAAGAAAAATGGGTTCATACCTATGTAGAGGTGCCATAAAGGATAAAGTCTCAGTCAGCTTCCATATGTACAAAGTGAGGGATAGTGATGGTGGAGTAAGGGCAAAGAGCAAGGCTCTCCAGACAGGCAGTGGGGAGTGGCAGTGCTGTGGAGATAAGGCTAAGACGAACAGGGCTGGCAGTCGACAGTCCAAGTCAGGGTCGAGTCAGGGTCCAAGATTATGTCAATTATGTTTCTCTCTCTAGAATCCAAGAGCTCTTGAGTTCTAGAGTGAGAAAGTGACTTTGTGAGAATGAACAAAAAGTCTTACAAATGAAGTCCAAAGTGCACTATTTATAGGCAAAGGTATGCATGTATCATCAAATGCCACATGTCGTCCCCTGAGAGTGACACATCACCACGGGGCCCAAAACTACCAGCTCTCCATTGGACTGCTAGTTCCCAAATTCGCGCTGCCTACCCTACACAGTGTCGCTCTACTTATCTGAGAGTCTGCATGATCAGAGTAAGCCTATTGCCCCAGCTACCGATCCTTACTGAATCCCACAAAGGTGCGTCAAGAGACACGGAAATAACCTGATAGCAGTGAAGGAAGGTCCCTGTGACCAACTGCCAGGTGGACTAGGCGCGATGCCCTCCAAAGACCTACTCCCGTCCTGGAGTGACCTCAGGGATCATCGTCTTGGGGGCGCCCCCGATAATGACAGGTAACATGAGTGGACGTGGTCGCAGCTCAGGCGTGCCTAGTGTCATGCAAGTCACCCCAGGCGCATGATAGCTTATGTGGTAGCGAGTCTATCCCGCTGCGAATGGTCCTCGTGCCTAAGCACTCGAGCGGAGCCCCTCGGAATGCTGCACACTCCGGAGAGTGAGTCGAAGCATGTTCTACATCCATGGCAGGGGAGCATGGTGTGGTGAATGAGTGTGGTGCTCGGAGGCATATAACATGATTGTGGTGCACGAGCGCGGTGCCAAAGGCACGAGACATGATTGTGGCGCATGGGCGCGATGCCAACGGCATGAGACAATGAGTGTGGCACAGGGGCGCGATGCCAACGACATGAGACATGATTGTGGTGCATGGGTGAGACGCCAACGGCATGAGACAATGATTATGGCGCATGGGCGCGGCAACCGCTATCGTGAGACAATACCTGGTGCCAGAGACACATGTCATGGAAGTGGCGCATGGGCACGACGACTCTTGTCGCGAGACAGTACCTAGTGCCAGGGGCACATGTCATGGAAGTGGTGCATAGGCGAGACAATACCTGGTGCCAAGGGCAAATGTTATGGAAATGACGCATGGGCATGACAACGACTGTCCAGGAGATAGCGCGTTGTCTCGGGCGACGAACGTCGCAAACACGGAGAGTAATTACAGGCAATGGACGTTACGAAGACGAAGACGGCGACGGCAGTGGGTGACGAACGTCCCGGAGATGGGGAGTGGTTATGTACGATGGACATTGCAAAGACACATAACCCTTGAAGAGACTGATGGTAAAAAATGAGGCCAAAGGCCAACCCTTGGGGAAGGCTGAGACCAAACCTTGGGGGGAAGCCAAGGTTGACCCTTGGGGGGGAGGGCAAGGCCAACCCTCTAAGGGAGGCCAGGGCCACTTCCCCTTGGATAGGCATTAAGGCGCGCCCACGGTTAACGTTTTGGTGAACGAAAAGGAGTTGGGTAGTTGAGGCGCGACGATCGCATTATCGTGAGTTGTGCTGACGTAAAAAAAAAAGCACCAAAGTCGCGTACGAAGCGCACAAAGCGAAGAACGCGAGATAATGGGATCACAAGAGGAGTGGACAACTTGGGGAAGGCTCAAGGCCAACCCCTAGGGGGAAGACCGAGGCAGATCCCATGACGGAGGCCGAGGTCGAACCTCTTGCCCCAAGGTATGCCGTCGGTCGATGTTTTGGGTGGAAAAGAGCTGGGTGGTCACGGCGTGACGAGCGTGCTTCCGTGAGTAGCACCGAAATAAATAAAAAAATTGGCGCCAAAGTCGCACACGAACCTTACAAAAGCGAAGAACGCGCGTGACTTGGGAGTGTGCATTTTGACCGGTTCAACGCGTTGGAAAAATTGACCATTGACCGTATTGACGTGTCGCACAAAACGAGACCCCTAGTGGACCTTTGGGTGCGACCATAATGGGTTGAGAACACATATCATAGACTGAAAGATTCTACATCAAATATTGTCACGTGTATGCTCACCTTATGCCAAAATACACGTGATCATACTCTCCTTCCATTTTTTTTTTTTTGTGATAAGAAATTAGCATTGATAAGTAAACAAAGCGGTTATACTAGTTTGTTAGTGTAGCCTTATGGCGTAAATGGTTACACACAATTCTTATACTATGACATCCCATGAAAACCACAAATTGTAAGTACAGTAGAGGCCTCTGCATCACTATCTAACATGTAACACAAAAAGGTGCGTGAAGTTCATTTAAGACATATTGTACCAATACATGCGTGACATGCAAAAATTGCTAAGGATCTCACTTCCTTTTTTGCTCTAACAATTATAATATCATAACACATTATCTTACTTTACCACTTTTAGAGGGACTCTCAGTTAGAACACCGTGTTGTTCCTTCTAACTTTTAAATGTTGTCATCAACATTTGAGCTGTTGTAAAACTTTTAGCAACACTCTTTTATCGCTAATGAATCGTTAAAATACTTTGTTGTTACATTGAACTACTGGAGTACTGAGTTGAAATTTGAGTATCTTCACCTTCAAAATATACGTGAAAGATTATAGGTCTCTTCATGCTTGCACTTTTACCAAGAGAGACCGCATTGCCAAGATATCATCGAGTTCAACACAATTGATCTATCACCCCCTTTTTGCAAAAAAATTGCTGCTAAAGGTACGCACAAGAGATATCTAGTTAGTCAAAGTATTTTTTGTAATGGAAGGATCTTATTGTTGACGGCAATAAACGAGGGAAACATGATATTTTCACTTATTACTCTCGCTTAATACTCACGCTTCACTTTCTACCACTTGCATTTGGCTGAAGATCTTAGTTGCACCTTAAAGTGATAATGTTACTTGATTGATCACAAACTAATTGATAAGTAGTCCATACCATATCGATTCCGATTAGACTAGAAATAAGAATTTAGGTTACTAATTTTTTTTTAAGTAATAATTATAGAAGTATAGACCCACAAAGACTCGGTGGTTGTGCTAGGCTTCCGAGGGTAATTAAGTTGATGACTCTGATGGGTGTGCTGGAATTTTCTTCTCGTGTTCTTGAAGATCAACAACAGTATAATGACCATAAGAAGGTAGCTTTTTCCGATGCTGGAGTGGATGCACGGAGATCGATGTCACGTTGCAATGAAGGGGACATGTCCCAGAGCTTGGGCTAGTGGTTGGCTATTTGCTGGTGTTCTTTGATTGGCTGTTTATTTTACTTTCTACTTCATAATTAGTTTGGTTAAACTACATCTTGTCTGTAGCTATTTATTTATTTATTTATTTTAGTGGCTTCCAATAGACGAGAGAGAAAAAATAAATAAATAAATAACAACAGTTTATTGACATATAGATTTTGTACGTTTTCTTGTTTTGTTTTGCCGCTTTGTTGTAAGCTTTTAATTATTGTTATACTTACAAAATAGAGATATCATCTGTGAGACTTTACTTGCCTTTCTAGATATGTTATAATCATCTTCTTACCTTTGGTATATATTTTAATCTTCTCTTGAGAAAAAGAAAAATCCCCACTAAGAACCAGAGTTCAAAATGCAGCGGATACCCCCCTACCGCTAAGGTGAACCTTAAATTGTTTAGGTTTTTGTTTAAAAAACAAAAAGGAGTAGAATTTGAATTGAAAGGTGTAAAATGGAATAAAATTGCCTTTATATAACACCATCTCAACAAGATTATCAAAGTCTAATGAGCATATGGTGTCCACAAATAATTATGGTGGCAAGAAGATATATATATATATATATATATATATATATATATATATATATATATATATATATATATATGTATGTATATATATTTGGTTTAATGAAAAAAATTACATTATATTATAGTGTTATGCAGACATACAACCGAGCTTCACAAATAACATTTCCCGAAAGGTTTACGCGTAAGTGGAGGCTAGCATGAGATCCACTCTCTCTTAAGAAAAGATTTTACGGCCATAGAAAAAGGCGTCAAGTGGGCAGGTTTCGAGTTAGACAAGAATTTCAGAGATCACTACGTAAGAAGGTTTGATTAATTGCAGACATTGATCAGGCTTATGGTAAGCATGCATTTCTAACTTCAATCTAAAACTGCTTTCCTCGCAACAAAAACATTGGCACAAGTTTCTTCGGAAATGCTGCAAATGACAAGTAACATCGAGACTCGATCTACTGCCATGGCGTCTTGGCGGGAAGCAGATCGAGTCTGCATGATCAAGGTTGCAGCTACAAACCTACCACGGCACGAGGCCGAAGATATTTATCTGCAACGGTACTTCAAGCAATAGCAGTTCGGCAACATGCACGTAAAATCTGAGACTCATTCCACTGCTGTGGCACTTTTGGGTAGCGTTCAGCCAACCGATTATGGTGAGAAATCCCTACCGAATTGAATCTAGACGGTCAAGGTAGCAAGTAATGAGCTACCTAGCAAGGATTCCTGCAAGCAAAATGTGGACGCTTTTCTCTTGGTCTAACAAAATAGTTAAAAATATAAAACACCTGCAACATTTATTCTAATGTCCCGAAGACAGCTGTTTCGTTATTTGAATAATTAGTATAGAATAAAGATGGAGACTGTACACGTGAATCATTCTAACTCAGTAACCTGTCCAACCAGTTTCCCACAATGCAGTTCTATCTTATCTTACACAAAAAACCAGTTTCCCCACACTTTCACATCCCCAACAAAAATGAAGCATCTAGAGAAAGAGGAAAGAAAAAAAAGTTGCATCCCACCTATGAAATTTTACAGAACAAATTTAAAGCAGGATAGCAGACAACAGCAGCTCACCTCATTAAGCGCACACAGATACTTCCGCACCCACATATTCGCAGACCGAGAGAGGAGAACCATGTAACTGAATGAGTGACATAACAGAGGGCAGAGAACGCCTAATGCTGCTTTTGTTTGATAAAATTACTTGGACGACATCCTATATTCTTTAATTTCTATGCAGAAGTTGTGGTGTATAACTTCTGAGTTGCTGATCAAAACACTAACAGCAGAAGTACAGAAGTTTTAGAAAAGAACAAAAGGACCTTGGTCTCCATCTCCCTTTACTTCCTTTGCCCCAACCCCCATTTTTCCTTCTCCAAATTCAAAAGAAAGAACCCAATAAAACAGCATGGCAAGTGATGCTCTCTTAGAAAACATTGACCGAACTACAGCTAAAAGATCTGGCTGCCATGACCATTAAAGATTAAACTGACAACTGCCATCCATACCTCCAACTCTTCACTCTGATTAGGAAAATATAAGAAGCTGATTTTGGTATTCAGATAGGTATCGATCAATTGATAGAATCGAAAATCATTTCCTGCAGCAAAAGATATGGAGAACAATTGTATGAATGAGGTACCTTAATATAATACCGATTACTTATCATCACATCACAATGTAAATCGACTTAGGCACCTGATCGCACACAGGACAAGTGTCGCTTCTCTCCATCCATTCAAGAATGCATGAGAGATGGAAATGATGCTCACACTTCGTGATGATTTTTGGATTCTCTGCATCATATTCTGCAAGGGGACGGGAGCAAAAAGTCATAGGCTACAGCTTTTCTAGTCCAAACACAACAAGTGTTCCAATAGCAGCTATAAATCCATATTTCAATATTATTTAGGAAGCGGGGAAATCCACCCCATGTCTGTCGCTAAAATGTAAACATTTGTCATTAAAGTACATTTTTACGACACAAAAGGGGTGGAAATAGCAATTCCCACTTAATACCTAACACTAATAATAAACACGAAGCACAGAACAAGCAGCAAGTGTATTATATACTCATTACCTTCTAGACAGGTGGGACAGACTTCCTCCTCCTCCAATGCTAAAACAATAGGTTCTTTGGACTTCTTAATTTCATCAGACTTTTCAAGTTCGTCATCCAGTTCTTTTGTAGCGGCAAGCTCAACGTTGGTCTGCACTTTGCAGTCAGATTCCTTCACATCTTTAGTTTCTTCTAAAGAATTGGTTTCTTCGACAGCCTCAGCACTTGTTGTTTGCACTGCTGCTTCATTCTTATTGCCGCAACTTTCTTGATTACGAGGTGGAGTTCGGGGAAGACCTAAATTTGTATCATACGGTATAGGTGTCGGAGGTGGTCTATAAGTGTCAGGGACTGAGGTTTCTAGATTTGTATCAACTAAGAGCCCTGTAGAGAGCGCAGAGGCTGTGGCAGATGATAAGGGCTCTTGCTCCTCTGACACACTGGGATACTGCAGAAAGGAAAGGGCAATCTGACTAACCAAAAATTGGCAAAAACAAAGAGAATGTAGCCTCATCAAATTTTCTTCTCATATGAATTTTCAACATGTTTACCAGTTTTCCTGAATTTTTAAGGTAACCAATTTGATTAAATACAGAGTCATGAGGCCAATAAATATGCACGGACAAAAATTCCAAAATAAGAGCAACATAGCAACATATACACGAATGACAAAAATTGAGCAAGGTAGTTGTGATTTTCAAGTCCTGACAATTGCTAATCCTCCTGGATGATCTTAAACCATGCAGAACATCCAGAAGGCAAGATGATGAAACCACTTCACCTCTGTTTAGAATAATGAATTCAACAGCATTTATGCAATCTAGCTGAATCCTGATGCGTACAGTCACATGCATTTAGTAAAGACAACCAAGAAAACAGATCCCTCTAGAAATTTCGAATTGTTTATTGCCATGTCCACCTCTTAAGTAAAGAATCTAAGCCTTCCAAGCACTCAGGAAAGCAAATATTCAAATTTCCTCTAGTTGGTTACAGTTTAGCCCAAAGAAAAAGTGATAACCCATTGTCAGCAATTAATGTTTGTATACCCAAGTGTTAGAAATCAAAAACTCTAACTTGAAGTTAAGAGACACAAGGAGAATTTTTTAAACACCTCAATGCAATGCCGCCACTTGCTTCACAATTCCAATGAGATTAAAGAGGTCCTTTGAGGCTAACATCAAGTTTTCTTGAATTAGGTAGTCTTGGAATTGATGTTCAACGCACCCCTTACATTTATCGAACCTCTTTCGAATGTTTGGTTTTCAATTTTGTCTAATCATCTAACAACTACCCCTCTTCAAAGCTTGCATTTCACGCAAGAACAGGTATGAACCTTTTCCAGGCATGCTGCAATGTACTTTTGAGACGAATTCCAAGAGATGATGCAAAAGGACCCCCTACAGATCATCGATAGATATTATTTTGCTGACAAGATAAACCTCATATCTGCACGAGCTTAACAACTAGATCACATTCACAAATAGATCTAGACGGATTTTGAAGTCATCAGATCATTCCTTTTTATGGCATTGGCTGCAGGGTGCACACCTAAAGACAACTGAGCAATTTTGCTGGTAGTTGGGACCTGATTGGGTCTTACTACTAGTAGTCTAGTATATTGATGTTCATGCCTTCACTTCATTCTTTATTGAGAATGAATTTCATGAAAATCCTAATTGACAAAGGGAAATTGCAAACGAATTTTGTGAAAGAGTTCTATTGACGAACTTCTGGTTCGACGGACAGGTTTAGATGATCTGATCTGAGTATAATCATTAAAGGACTGCCCTTATCCCTAGCTCTACCAAAATGTGCCCATTTGCAGCCAAGGTTTGAAGTTCCTTAGTTGAACTCACTAAAAAGGTATAATTCGGTGGAAACAAAATAAAACTACCTCAAAAAATGTAAAAATTTAGTGACTACAGCTGAAACCAAAAATAAGGAGAGACCACTATAGCATATGACGTTTCATCCAGCACGCGGAAAGAATTATACATTAAAAAGCAGGTTTCGGTATTCCAAAATCCTGCTCAAGCTTGACTTAAGAAATAAGATCAAGTGGCGCAAGTAGATGGCATGAGGGAAAGGATATTACTAACATGATAGAATGGAGATGAACTGTTCAGTTCAACTCCTTTAGAAGAGCAGCAGCAGCAGCAGCCTCCCATTTCGACTCAGCTGTCTCTGTTATCCACCTGAAGCTAGAGACACGTGCTTCATCGTTTCCTCTTCTCTTGCACAGGAAAAGGCATTCTCTTAGCTGAAGTAATAAAAGACTATACTTAAAGCCAATAGAGTATATGCAGTAGAACTGGCTTGGGTGATGAAAACTGAATAGCAAGCAAGGTGTGTCAAAGATTAGTAGAAAAGTATTAACCATCGAAGAGGGATGCGAAAACAATATAACTATTGCAACAGTAAGCTGCAATGGTGTAGAAAGCACGCGACTTATAGATGCTGTCCCGAAGGCAATACGTAATAAGCAAGCAAAACAAAAAAACACACATTTCTAGGTTATATTTTGATCTATATTCCCACTGACTAGTGACCTACCCTATTTATTGTGAACATATCAACGGTAGCTAGCTCCTACGATTGAATACACATGAATTCTCAGATTTCCACAAGAAGCAAAACATTCAAGCAAAATATACCATAAATTTGGCAAACTCAAGATAAATAAACAAATGGAAGATTGGGTTTATTTTCCTAGGATGTGTTGTCGTAGGATAGCAGCTAACTTAGGCATGAACCAGAGGAGTGAAAAAAAGTTACAAACTAAGAGAAAAATACTTTGATACAATTTCAAAAATTCATACTAAGGGATTAATACTTTTCGTCGACCAAAATTTTATTCAATGTACTTTTAGTTAAAATTGCATATTTGTTTTGCCAGTATCCTTCCTAAATAGCAAATTTTTGCCAGTATCCTTCCTAAATAGCAAAATCCAACAAATCAACCTGTCCGTAAATATAACCATCAAAGTACCCGATAACCAAACTTTATGCATTGGATTTCTCCGTACATATTCATTTAGCTTGTTGGTCGTCTGGCTAAATACAGTGAAATCCACCTGTATCTAATATGTATGATCACTTGAAGTAAGATTGAAAACTCTGTCTAAACTTAAGTAACAGAAAGTGGTTTAACAACGTTTTAAAAAAAATTTCCTACGGACACAGAGCATATTGCAAATAGGATAGATTTGTACGCCGGTGGTAAGTGACAAATTCAAACATATATCAATAATATCTGCGTCCACAGTGGCAGGTGCATGCGAACAAGAGAGGTATATAAAATGGAACCCATTCCCAAAGTTCAAGAAATCAAAGAGTACTAACAAGAGCCTCCATTGTAGAAGACAGAAAAAGCATCTACTTCCATAGATTTACATGTTTCAGTAAATAGCACTGCAGAACATCAAACTCAAGCATACTTATGTATGAACAATCCAGAACCATTCAGTCACAGTAGACCATAACGAAGATCTATGAAGCACGGACATGGGTGCAGTTGCGGATACACAGATACTGCATTTTTTAAAATTATAGGATACGGGCGCCGCGGGGACACGGCAAATTTTGTAAATATATTTTTTTTAACTATGTACACTTAGTATTGAATTTTTAAACAATTTGAATCTTAACAATCATAATATATGTATTGGATATATGTAAAAAAAATATTAATATCCAACCAAAGTAGTAACTCTTAAATTTACTGGGCTGCTTTGCAAATTATGAAGTTCTCAACCAAATTAGTGAGGGTTTGTTAAGTTTAATGGGCTGCTTTGCTATGTTACATGGACTCGGTACAAGTGTCCGGATCGGATACGTGTCCAAGTGTCGGACTCGTCTAATTTTGAAAACGCAAGACACGGGAACACAGCAAAATGTTCATCTTTACTATTGTTTTTTAGTTATTTTGAAAGTAAAAAGGTGTTTTATGTGATGCATTTGGTTTTAATTGACAACTTATCTCTACTCAAAGTAACTACTAATTAAACAAAAGACTATAAGATAGTATCATAATGGCATATCCTATGAGATGTGTCAGACACATATCTCATACCCATGTCCAAGTGTCGAGTGTCCGACACGGGTACTTCACGCAAAACCAAAGAGTCCATGTAACATAGCTGCTTTGTATATATTAAAATTTTATAGCTGAACAGAATATAGTCTGTATGTGGTATTACTTTTATTTCTTTGAAATATTGGGGCAGGTTTAAGTAATAAGTTAATAAGTGGGTACTTAAATTAAATAACAAATTTGCAAAAAGTCAATAGTCAACCATTCAGATATCTGTCTCCAGCCACATCGATAACATCGACATCGATAATATCAACATCCCCTGTACTTCTTCTTCTTTGGAATCAATCGCACCACCGCAGCAGCCGCATGTCGCCTTGGTTCGCCGGTGAGTACTTCCTTCTCCTTCTGCTGCTTCTTCTATTTCTTCTTTCCAGTCTCCTCCCTCCTCTCATATTCCTTGCTGGTGGTCGCCAAAGGTGGTCGCTGGAGTTGCCAGTGGTCGCAGATCTGCCCTTTCCACAGATCCGATACGCACCCGAGCCGCACCCGGTATTCAAGACATCAAAAAAAAAAAATCAAAAGTACCGGGTACCGGACACGCACCCATGCCACACCCGACGCACACCCGGTGCCGGTGCTTCAACCAAAGTGCCGCACCCGTGCTTCATAGATGAAGATATATGTTGATCAGTGAACTCTGCTGTCATTAACAAACTTACACCTTTGTCCGACTGGAAAAAAGTCAGGCAATTAGAATAGTGCCTTTACCATCTATAGAAACTATTATTTGAGAATTCCAACTCTAATGGAACTGTAATTATATCAACAAACTTAAGCAAGAAAACAGTTTGTTCCCTCCTAAGTTAAAAGTTTCAAAATATACAGCATACAAAAAAAGCGGAAAAAATATGTCTCAAGCTATTCTAATACAAATCAAATCAAGTGATCATCATCTTAATATAGTCGGTCACAAACACTTCCCCCAAAATAAAAGTACATGTCAAACCAAACCTCACGCCTCCGATTTGAACAACAACATTAACAATCTACAAAGCAAACCATTTCCAACCAGAAAGTAAACAAAGCTCGGTAACAAACCCATATAGCACGATTAACAAAAATCGCCCCACACAAGAAAATACCAAAACCCAATCCATCTTTAAGGACCATAACATCCAAAAATTCGTGCCCGCAACTCGAACAGCAACATCTCTCAACAAAACTCGCACAAACTAAACGTACAACCATAGAGAAACAATTTGAACCAAGCCACCTCATCAAATAGTTTAAACGAGCACCAAAATCACGATCAAACAGGAAGCTAAAAAGCCCTAAACATCCACTACACTAATAGAACAACAACAAACCCACTTGTAAAACAGCAGCAGCTAACACTCCAGCTATAAAAATCGCCACAACGAAACCCTAAACTCCAAAAGGGAAAACCAATCAACATTGAAACTCAACCCAAAACGCCAATTCATATACTAAACAAATCAATCAACCAAAATCCGAATATCTAAACACCACAATACACTCATGTACCTTGTTGTTGAGATGGGCGAATAATCAGCTGTAGAAGTGCCTTTTAGAGACAGAGAGGGAGGGAGAGCGGGGGGGCTTGTGCTCTACCTCTTAGTGTGTGTGTGTGTGTGTGTGTGGAAGTTGTGAGTTGTTTGGTATTTCGTGTGAGAACGACTCTCATTAGAAAAACGAGTGAAAAAAAACGGTGACTCGTTTTAGGGAAAAAAGTATAAATTTTCGCGGATATTGTGATCCACGCGCCGGACTATGTGATTGCTGTGGACTCGCTGGGTGCGATCGTGACGCGTGGTCTTTTGTGGGGGGGCTGGGGGGGTGATTTTTATATTCTGCCGCCAGCCAAGTTGGTGGCCTTAGCCTTTAGGCAACTAACTTTCGACGCCTCTTTGGGTCCCACGGGAATATATTGAAATTAAAATCCCATCGTACAATCACCCATGGAAATTTCTCAAACTTTGACTCGCCACGTGACCTTTATTGAAATCGACTTACAGAATAATCCTTCCATTTTATATAAATTGATCATTTTTTTAAAATCGTCTTATAAAAATTAATTATTTTTTAAATTAAAAAAATTATAGATATTTTTATACATTTATCTTTTTAATATATTTATTATATTTCTCTCTCTACATTTAACTCTCTACCGACTCATTTTCTCTCTCTCTGGACCCACCTTCTTACTCTATTTCTCTTTTTATTTTTAACACTCCGTTAATTCATTTCTCTCTTCTGACCCACTCTCTTTCTATCTTCTCTCTAAAAAGTACGATGAAAAATATATAATAAATGATCAATATTCTTAATTTGAGTGTAAACAAAATGAACAAATTATGTAAAACGGAGAAAATAAAAACAAAAACTAAATTTGGACATATATGAACATTTGTTGTTTAGGAAGTATCGAACAAAATGTGATGTATGAAAACCTAGATAGTAAAAGATAGGTTTCACAAATCAAATTAAGAAAACCTAATAAGTCAATATTCATGTGCTCAATTTTCAATATATTATTTGGTAAAACAACGGGACAAAAATTGCAAATCATAGAAGGTGATTGTTAATCTTTAATTATGACATTTTGTTGATTGCTAAGGAGAGGAGGGTGTGTACGAGGACTTGAAAACGAGGGCACTTTGTTTGTCATGTGTGATCGTTGTGATTTTAATTGGGCTATTTTTTCTGTTACTCCTTGTAGCTTGTCCAGAAAAAAGAAAATGTTGTAAGGAACAAAAAATGGAGTACTCAATGAACTTTTTTAGTTCGAAAAAAAAAAGTAAGAAAGAATGCGCATTCCTTTCGAGTCTACTGCATGTTATTCTTGTTCATAATATGTGAAAACATTAGAGGAAAGTATCGTAGAGCACTCTTTTGACTTTTTTCATTCCTTGAACAACAAAATAGATCCAAATAACACAAGAAATTGGCTCTTTTCATATTTTAAGAACGTATGGAAATTTGTTACTTCGCCGTCTTTCATTTTTTCAGCATTTTAATTGCATTTGCATAAAAAAAATGCAAGAGAAAAAATATCTACAGCAAAAGATAACTTTATCAAGGATAACATGGCCCTAATCAGAGTCAAGTATTAGGAACAACACATCAGCTCAAGTCAACTCAGATACGTGGACAAAGTAACAAAACGTTGTTGAGTTGAATTTTCAATATATATATATATATATTCTGGTCATTAAGTTGAATGTTAAATTGTGTGCCATTCTTGTGAAAACATTTATACCATAATTCAAAGAGAGCACACTTATCAGAAGCCTTTTACCGTACCCGTTGTAATATATTAACTTCAAATTAAAGAAACAAATTTTGTAAATTATTTTTGAACGATCATGTCATATATTAATTATATCAATAACACTTTTACCCTCCACTTATGACTCTCTATTAAATTTGGTTGAAATTCAATAAATATTGAATAATAAATCTAATTATAAACATTGGGAAATGAAAAGTCAGATGAGAAAGAAAAATAAAACAAAATCCTTTATTACTCCCTTTTTAATTTGGTTGGACTGAGATAAATATTGGATGATAAATTGGGCAGCGAGAACTATGATTATTTCTCCTTATATTTTTAAGTTAGCAAACAATTAACCAATTGACAAATTGAAAGACAAAAATAAAATAAAGAAACTGAAATACGTGAAATATCAGTTAAGAAACAAAAGGCTGTTGAAAAAATGAAAACTGAAAAATTTTTAAAAAATAGGGTTAAATATGCATCCAAAAATGAAAAAAATAAGGCTTAAATATGACGCCAATTTGAACTGAAAATGTATCCAGTTACGCACGTGGTCTTGAAAATTACAAATCTTAAGTGCATACTATAAATTAACTGATTACAAAAATAATGATGTAGATTTATTCTATTAATTTCTCTATTTACTTTTATTTTAAGCAGTATCATCAAATATTAATCCAGCAGTCTACAAAGAAGATTTT
This sequence comes from Escallonia herrerae, assembly GCA_033070095.1. NCBI lineage: Eukaryota > Viridiplantae > Streptophyta > Magnoliopsida > Escalloniales > Escalloniaceae > Escallonia > Escallonia herrerae. The sequence continues at coordinate 58,044 of JAVXUP010002203.1, read as the reverse complement.
TAAATATTGAATAAATTACAATTGCGAATATCAAATATACATTTATTCTAAAATAAGTCAGAAAAAAATATGAATATAATTAAATTACAATATTTTGATTCCAAAAAAATTAATGATATCAATTTGAAAATTATTACCAATCACGTCCACGTGTAACGCACGTGTTCAATACTAGTTGGTAAAAAATTCTTTAACCATAATAAATAACTACAACATCTCACCTTAATTAAAACTTCTTTTTCTTTCTCGTTATTCCAGCCACTCTACTCTAATATCCATCAATTTCTACTGCTCCTTCCCTCGATCTATAGTTTTAGACAACCTTTTTTTTTAACGTATATTTCTTTCATTTGAGTGCTCGATTAAAATTGTTTATGTTTTCTTTAATTGTAAAAGACACCTAGTTAGAATGTTTAACTAACTGATGTCCCAAAAATGGGCTGAGTAGGCGCCGATGGACGTATGGGCCAGAGGCCCATACTAAAAATGTTCTGAAAATGGGCTTAGGCAACCCATTAATAGTTTACGGGTCGGTGGTTACTTGTCACCTCGGATCTTAGGATGCCGCTAGTAGTAGGTTGTAATGGGCTAAAACACCAAGCCTGCATGTATTTTACATCTGCCACAGAACTTGTGTTGCTTTAGACTTTTAGCGACTTTTCTATATGATGAAACACATAGATCGAATTGCGAATTTTAGATTCTTGAAACACAGATATTCAAAGATTTAGTAAAGACTAAATTGCCAATGTCACCGCTGGTTTGAACGGGCTTAGTCGGATCTCGAGGGTTCATCCTAGTTGGCAAGTGGGTGCCAGGGCACAACTAAGCGCCCCCGTGCTGCTCGAGATTTCACGCCTTATGCAACGCTATAAAAGCAGTTGTTGTGGTTACGAAAAAACTTTGGCTGCTACCCTGTTCGTAAGAATATAGCTTCAACTCATGCATGGCGATAATCAATGGTTGGTAAATTTATTTAGTGACATTTTTATTAATACTTTCAGCGACAAGTTAATAATATTTAACCTCACTAAATAAAAGTCACTAAAAACATTTAACGATATATATTCATTCGCTTTGCAGCAGATTGTAACTATCTTTCTGCAATCTGAACAAATTTAAAAGGATTAAATAGCTAATGACCTCATGTACTTTACCCGCTATGAGATTTGTCCCTTTCACTTCAAACTTACGCATTAGAACCCCCATAGTTACGGAATTTGGGTACAGTTAACGTACGTAATAGATCTAAATGAAATGTCATCTTTGTCCCTCCTTTTAACCCGTTAATTTGCTAAGCCCTCTGCTAACCCCTTCAACTTCTTCCTCTCGCATCTGTTCTTCTCCTTTGCCTTTACCCAAACTCTCTTTCATATTCCCCTCATATTCTCGCATCTGTTTGTTATTTTATTTTTCTTCTTTCACTCCCTCACCACCGCCGCCGCCACCAAGCACCACTTTCACATCCCTTCTTAGCTCCATCTCTAATACCTTTCTCTAGTAGCCAGTTAATGACAAAAGTTCAGCAAAAACAAAAGTATTAGTGGTAATTAATAATAACTTAGCCACCCACAAAACAAACCCTAGCCATTACCCAATTCTGCATTGCCAACCCATGACTATTGCTTTTACAGTCACGACCATCAGCTATCAGTCACGTAAGATTGGCACAAATACTAGCGCCCTTCTCTAAAATTTGCCAATAGATGTTCATCGGCCAAAAACTAAATAAGATGTGTTACTCTTTCATATCAAAACCCAGATCCTCTGTCTCCTTGTTTATACCATACTCAGAAGCAAAAAACAAGAAACTCGCATTTACGATCAGATTTGTACATGATTGATATCTCTCTGTCTTCTTCTCCTTGACTTTGAGGATGAAACGGGTCGATAAGGTGTATGTGGGAGAATCGGGTCTATTTAAAATTTTCATGGTTCTTCCTCAACTTGTGATATATTTGGTACATAGTTTTTGTTAATAGTGCTAGGTTTTGTAACTATATTGAGGTTTAAATTATGTGACCTCAAGCTTGTTTAGATAGGTAAGTGGTGATGGAAGTGAGGCATGGGGTGGTGAGGATGGTTAACAGTGGTGGTGGGGTGCACAAGGAGAAAGAGGGGAATCAGGAGAAATATCTTTTTGTCCTTTATCTTCATCTTCTTCATCACGTTAAAACATAGGGTTGCTAGACGTTGTTAAGGGAAGAAATGAGGGCAAGGGAGAGGGTTTATGTGTTATAAATTGGCTAGAAGGGCATCTTAGTCTTACAAAACTCACATTTCGGGCATCATACGTTAGGGGTGCAACTTGGGCCGGGCAACCCGTGCCAGCCCGTAAAAATATGAGTATGGATTTACTTTTATAGTGACCATGGTGGACGTGGGCTAAAAATTTTGGACCCGTAAAAAATATGGGCTGGACATGGGCAGATGTTTCTACAGGCCCGTCCAGCCTGTAAAAACCAGCCCGTCTAACTATTATATAATATAAATTATAATATATTTAGTATGTGTTTGTATTTATGTTACAATATATTTATTTTGTTTATTTTAGTCATTAAAAATCATGGATCATATATGTTTATGTAATCTCGACCATCAAACTCTTAACCTAATAGAATACAATTTCTTTTTCGTATTTTCTGAACTCTCAACCCCCACTTCGACAAAGTCAAAATCTCAAAGCCAAAAATATACTTATATTCTTGTCTTATTTTTTTGAATTAAGTTGAGCGATGTTTCCACTTTTCATTCATGTTTAGAGATCTTTGAAGATTTTATTTTTTCAACTTTATTTCTTATTATAGAATTAGAGACTCTTGTCTTTTTCTTTCTCATTTTGTCCCAAATATTTGTTTCCATGCTTATATTTAAGTTCATTTTGAGACTTTAATTTACTTTATTCATTATCATGAATAAATATTAGAGTTGGATGGTCAATGATATGTTTTGAGATCGTTTTAAAAAAGGTAATTTATAACCATGGATAACCTGTGGACAGCTCGGGTCATGTCCACCAAAATTTTGATGGGCTTGGCGTGGACACATTATTTGGCCCGTAGATGGACTGGACATGGACACAACTTTTGGAGAGTGGGCTGGTCATAGTCTAACCCTTAGGCCGTCCAGCCCGCCCAAGTTGCACCCCTATCATACGTTCCCACCCCCCCCACCCTCCCCCACCCCCAGAATACACAGTTAATTTAAATTTTTCCGTCAACTGTGTTTAAGTTTGAAGTGAAGGAGACAAGTCTCACAGCGTGTAAAATACAGAAGGTCATTAACTATTTATCTAGATTTAAAATACACCCATTCACCCAACACAAATTTCAAATCCAACAGATTTGAAATGTATGCATGAAGGTCAGTACACAAAATCCACCCAGATCCTCAAAAATCTTTGTTGGGGCCAAGAACGGTGGTTGATGGACTACTTTACTGAGAAAAGTGGCCACCCATTGACATCTGGGGGACCGGTAACTATCATCAGAGGAACATCGGACTCCGTGAAATTTTTTTTTGGAAATTTCAAGAAACCTTTTGCTACGTAGAGGATCGTTCATTGGTGGACAACCTATTCCTAGTACACAAATCCCGTGATGACAGCCTGTTTTTATAATTCCCACCCAGGAATGACCACATAATCATGCATATATGGTATGCTTTTAAATCATTGATTCTGACTATTTTAAATCTTTAAGAATATGAGTATCAATACGATAAAGAGATATATCCAACATTATTAGGACACCTTAGAAAGCTTTATAATCCTTAGGCCACCCTATCATCACCTCGAACGAGCTATATACATAACTACTCAAGTACTCACGTCCTCAAACAAGCTGTAATCATAACAGCTACTCGCATCGAATGACTGGAAGAACGGTGCGGGTCTAGGTTTATCTATTCTCTTATTATATTTGTTTGTTGTCATCGCTGTCACTGTTACATTGAATAAAAAACATTTTTGCAAAGATGGCTGGGTTAGGAAAGAAAAGTAGCAGATCAGCCTCTCCTGAATACTTGTGTCAAATGATGAGACAAACAAGACATAGGAAACTAGGATTATATGTAGGCTGGCTACCACGTTGAATTGCAGGGTTAGAATCAAGGAGGGGGCAGATCAGCCACCACTCTTCAGCTACCAGTAAGTCGATATAATTAGAGGTTAAACTACAGGTTAGGTGATAGGTATAGATGGCATATAATACACGCGTTACACATTTCAAGTTATTCCAATCGCTCTCTGCGGGTTCCGACTGACTTATGTCTCTTGGCTGCATGGAGAAAGTCCACAACCACTTGTACCTCATCTACTTGCTGTTGTATCAAGAAGAGACCAGGGAAGTGCATCAGAGTTGACAAGTATTATTATTCTGTAAAATTATGAAACTTGTTTGTGGACTAAGGGATGGTAGGGGGGAGTGAAGCTAAACCTGCGATGCAAAATGTTGCTGAACTGCAGTTGCCAATTGATCCCTGGAAGGATTTGGATCCATTCTTCCCTGCAGATAAAGGTTGCAGCCACCAGGTCAGTAAGAATGTTCTGAGATCTGAATCTATAACAGTGAAGTGTTGCAAAAGCCAGGAAGACCTACAAGGTTGAAGCTTCTCCAATATCTACACAATGATCGGGTTCCCAGTTTTGCCAAGTTCACGCGCTGATCACCAACAGAGGAATAAGGAATACGAAAGTGTATCAATCTTATTAAAAAAAGTGGAAATTTTTACGCGTACTTAAAGATGAACACCCCCCACCCCCCCTCCACGCACACAATCTCACTCGCTCACGCACGTTATGTTCCCAAATTGGAGCCATCCATAAAGCCATCTATACAACGGCCTATGTTGCTATGTACATATTACTATTTAGCACAGGTAGAAGAAATCTAGACTTGAATTTCATAGGACATACCGGTTGAGGTGAGTGAATAATGGATTGAACTTCGTTGCAACTACCCCGATTTAATGATTTGGTAGATGAAGATGGATTCCAAGGTCTTATGTACCGAACTCTTGGCTTGCTCAGTTTGCGGAACTCCAGACTACAAGCTGGACAAAGAGAGAAGACAATCTTAACACTGATCTTGAATGTTAAAAGCAATTGTTCTTTTCTGTGCTTAATTTTAAGGCAATTAGTAGGCATGGTTTTCACAGAAAGGGGTTTAATCAGGTAATATATGCTATAACTTACAAAAGCCATTGTCCTTCTCGCAAATGTCAGAGCCACTGCTAGAGATATCAAAATCATAATCATCATCTTCCTCATTCCCAGTGGGAGGTTCCACAACACTCAAAGCATTCCTTTGCAGCTTCACTTCAACGCCATTCTTTAAAACCTGATACATCAGAAACATTTCAAAGTATCAGGGTCTGCTCAAACAAAAAGAGCTCCGCTCTAAACATAAACGAAAACATCCACAGTCTACAAAGTGAACAACTGTACATTGTTGGTGGGTTGGGGGCAGGAGGAGGAAATGAGAGGAAGGAACAGGAATTTAGTATACTGTTAAAGCAGAAAAGGGGAAAGTTCCACCTGGAAATTTGGAAGAAATGGCTCAAAATGAAATCACTTGACTAGTGAAGATAATGGCTTGGCTCTTACCCTCATCTCAATACACAACATGTGTGGGTTTGAGTTGTATTCTATGGAAGCTTCTTTTGCCTCTCTTATATGCTCAATCTCTTTCAACAAAATACACAAGATTCTTAATGTGACAAGAATCCAAATTCAGAGAGGGCTTCTAGAGAACTTCTACAGAGCAAGCTATGTATTATGATGATGCCAACTTAGATATATACACACATACATGGGATTGGAAGGAGGAGGGAAGGAGGGAGGGAAGGGGTTCAAAAAATTATTGAATCCAGCATTTTCACATTATCCAGATAATTCTTAATTACTCAGGAAGAGTCATAGTTTGGACCTACTATTTGATTTCCTCAACTTCTCTTCAGATTGAGGTCATCACGGACGACCAATTGTTGCACTTGGGAAAACTTGGCAAACAATTGATAGCAACATATAAGGTCTCTTTCAATGTTTAATTTGAATCCACGTTAAATTTTTGCCAAAAGGAAACACACCTTTATCCACTTACACAAAATAGCGTTTTAGCTTCTTTTTTACGTGCAAGATAGAATTACACTGCTAAACATTCTAAACCATTAAGCATTGCAGTCCAAAGGCAAAGAAACTAATTAAAGGGGCAAAAGTTAAATGAGGAGCAAGGGAATACCAGCCAATGCCAACCACCAAGGCCAACAGCCTTCTTGACAACACCTTGCAGACCCACCAAAACAGACTTTGTTCTATTGTTTCCCGTTACAACAACTTTGGTATGCCTAGGAAGAACAGCAAGCTCTTCATCACCGCTTTCCTCGCGAAAAGGAGAGAAGACCCGAGAGGAAAATAGCTCAGGCCCCAGCATATTGCCACCGTATACCGATCAGAAGGAAAACGACCAAGCAGCTACTTTTTCCTCTCCAATCCTTGTATGTTACACAAACTTCCTTCACGCCTATCCTCCCAACTTCGAGCAAGAAGCTAACTCAAGACATCAAGTATCTAACATGTTATAAATGTCATCGGTTTCAGCTCAAATAGAACTCCTTTCTTGATATTTTCACTTCAACTATCAGATCTACCTTGTCTGCATGGTGGGTTGCAGGGCAATGACAAGTCTCTGCAGGCTCATAAGGGGGAAAAGCTACAAAATTGCCCAAAGAAACTAAAAAATCCCCCACATAAGTTCCTGAAACAGAGAGAGAGAGAGAGACAATTGAGGGCAAGTAAAGCAATTCAGAACCAGTAACAATTTTAAAACAAAAATTGGTGACCGGATACTTGTGTTGTGTGGGTGTGTGTGTGTGTTAAGCATGAAAAATCTGCAGGCTCATAAGGGGAAAAGCTACAAAATTGCCTAAAGAAACTAAAAAGTTCCCCACATAAATTCCTGAAACACAGAGAGAGAGAGAGAGAAGAACAATTGAGGGCAAGAGTAAATCAATTCAGAAGCAGTAACAATTTTAAAACAAAAATTGGTGACTGGAAACTTGTGTTGTGCGGGTGTGTGTGTTAAGGATGATAACATTGTTTGCCAAATGGTAGCATAAGATGGGAGAGAGAGAGAGAGAGAGAGAGAGAGAGTTCTTAAAGTCTGACACGAAATTCTTAAGGCCATGTTCAATGCAATTCAGCCATAAATCATCGTACTTTCAAAGTCACGGACTGGGCTAGATAAACAATAAATGAACCAGAACGGAAATTACAAAAAAAAATTGAATTCCAATTTACTCAATCAAACTACCAAAGCTTTCACAAAATTAAACTCAAACCCACTCTTTTCGCAATCTAACATATTCTTCTTGCAATAGTCTTTCACTCATTAGCCTTAATTAACCCACCCCCTTTCCATATATATATGTACAGAAAGAAAGATAAACTTACTATCTAAACTCCATCAACAGTCGACCGACTCAACACTACACCTGGTCAATACATCGGCACTCGTGAACACGGGGTAAAGTCAAGAGATGAACTTTGCAACTAATCTTCAGTAACATGCATCTAAAGCAAGATTGAAGTTCAAAAAATGGAAACTTCCATCAAGAACAATCCATAATCAAAATGTGCATATGCATTGTCACATTTACCTGCTTATACACCTCCAAATTTGATCCGAACCCGAGAAGATTTCAGCAAAATGGACGAATTTTGGGGACTGTGTGTTTGTATTTGTGTGTGTGTGTGTGTGTGTGTGAGAGAGAGAGAGGGGGGGCTTTTGGGTTGAAATAGTACTGTTGGGGGGGAGTGAGGGGAACATAACATACACTTAATGCTTACCAACTGGAACTGCCGTTGGAAACGTCCTGCTTGCTAATATGTAGGCCCCTGTACGGTCACTCCTTCACTCTTACCCGGCTTTCACCGGCTTTACCTGTTGTTACCGGTGATGAGCTGATGGCGCATTTTTGGCTCGGCTAGCGGCCACCCATTTCTGCCTTGTCCTCGATACAGTACAAGATATTCGACGTCAGCCTCGTTCCTTTACTTGCGCTCAGTGGCAGAGGCAGCAGGTGACGTCAGTGAATATTTTGATTATTTTCCTATTTGGTGCTTTCTTTCTTACTTTTTGTGTAGTAGGAATAGGAATTAGGTCATCTGAACGGTTTTGCCTGAATAAATAAAATTGTTTAAAAGAAAATATCTTTTCGCATGTAAAATCAATATAAATAAAAATTAATATTTAATTTCTACTTCAATTAGTTAACTCCATTTTGTACGTCAAAATGATTATATAGCGACACTTACAAAAGAGAATATATATAAGTAACTTTTGAAAGTCTTTTCCTTATTTTTTGTGCTACCTTAAAAAAACTAAGTTCAAAAATTAATTATATAAAAAGTCAAAGTAACTTATTTATTTAAAACGAAAGCAAAAAAAAAAAAGGACGCCGAATTCAATTAGATCCCTCAAGATTGAGCCAAAACTTCTAATATTGGTACTATATATGTATAAGGTTCTCAAAATTGTCCGGACAATGCGAAAGCAAGATGAGTATTGTCGGAGCCACTTGGATGTTAAATTTTAGGTCGAACCTCTTGCCAGTGACATTTAGTTTTTCATATACAAAATAAATAAAATTGAAAAGACTTTATTTTTATTTTAAAAAAATTTGACTGTTATCTAGGTCGTAAAAATATAGCTAAACTTCTCGTATATCGACAATTGATGGTCATTAAATACAGGTAATGACATTTTCGTTAACACTTTCAGAGATAATTTTTAATAATAATTTTTTTCTTTTGTTGACAGAAATGTCACGAACTGTACATAGAACAAACCTCAATGATCTACATACGAGAGAGAGAGGTTATAACTATTTTTATACAAGCCAGACAACAACAAAAAGTTTTTCATCTTTTTTTACTCTACAACCCGCTTCTTTGTAACTCTACTTGTGCCTTTAAAATAAACCAATTAACGTTAATAAAAATTTACTTCCAATAATAATACAACACACCAAGAAGTAAACAAACCAAATGAACGGTCAACTAATCTGGTCGCAGTGCAGCAGCGGCCACACATTGAAACTGACATAACCCCCTAACGGCTAACAATTACAGCTTTCCACCTTATCCCCGACAGAGCTGTCTCTGCAGTGGTACACTCGTAATTAAGAGACTGTTAGCCAAGCCGAGCTGCAACGGGAACTGGTGAGCCGGAGAGAAAGAGCAGACGGACACGTGTCGGGAATGACCAGCTGTTGGGATCTCGTCCTGGCAACATATACTCCATATAATACATGTACTGTTGGGTGTCCGAATGCAGAAGAAAAATTTATGCGTCAAATTTGAATTTGGATTTGGAGTCCGCTCATTCCCCGAGGCAGCTGGAGGGCACAATTGAAAATCCCAAAAAGGCCCCGCTTTAGGATTCTGGGAACCCCCACACGCTGCTTTGTCCGCTTTTAGCGCCAGGTTTGGTTGGCATCTCCATTTTCTGTCCTTTTCCATTCATTTTCGGAGGGTTTTTTTTTTCTCTTTAATTTTTGGTTTTCTATTTTTATAAGACGATGGACTACACTTTTTAAGTTTTGTGATACGTTATATAAGATTAGAGGCGGTGGAGGGTGAGGCGCTTCGTCCGTCCATCTCACAACACCTTTCACAATTCGGTCATCTCCTTGCAAGGCCAAAACTGACATTTTTATCTGCGTCACAACTTTGCGTGGTCTTCGCTTGACCTGTCACGGCATCCTGTCTGCTGCATTTTCTTCTGTTGACAGACCCTGAAAGGTAAGTCTAGTTGTTAACTTCAACATTCTTTAGTTGACGAAGACTGTCTCACTGTTCATATAATTACTTTTTACTCTTCACTATTATTTTTTTAAAGATATTTGCAATTTTTAATCATGGTGTAAACGGTTTAAAACATGTATGTTGGTGTTTGGTAAAAATTCTAAAATGTTTAAAACACCCCTAGAAATAGAAAAAGTCTTCAAAATTAAATCACAAATAAATAACACTTTATGGTTTTAAACATTTTCGGAGAAACGATAAGTAATCAATTATCCCCTAAACACTTTAGGGTTTCGTGCAGTAGGAATAGTCAAGTTGAAAAACAGGATAAAATGGCAGAGTGAGAAAGAGAAGATGTGTGTAGGGGAAATGACATGTTTGCCCATGCCAAATGACATGTGCACCGCACATGCAGACTTATCTTTCAAAATTGAACGGACATCCAATTTGGAACCATTTGCAATGAATTTATCAACCTCAAGGGACATATTGCAAAAGTTTAAAACACGAGGGGCAAAGTGCAAAAATGTGTAAATCACATGGGACAATTGTAACACCTCAAAAATTTTATTTTTCTTATGTGAAATTATTATTTTTGAATAAATAAGTTTGTGATCTTTTGTTAAAATTAAGAAAATGAATTGAGATTGTTTTTGAAATTTTCGGTCAAATGAAAGTGATTTCGTTCGAATCAAAATGAAGGAAATGGTCTTTTAGAGTTTCTGAAGTTTTCAGCCGACTAAAAAGTTTTCGGCCCGACTACAAAGTGTTTTAGGTCGAATTAAAGGTGTTTCGGTCGAATGAAAATGGGTTTCGCTTCGAGTGAAAATGGGTTTCGCTTCGAATGAAAAGATTTGTGTGTGTAAAATAAGCTATTGGAGTTTTCGTTGAATTAAAAGTTTTAATTCGACTGAAAACTAGTTTTCGGACGAATGCAAAAAAAAAAAAAAAAATTTAAACCATTTTCACCTCTCTTGGATTCGGTCGACTAAAAATTATTTTTCGATCGACCGAAAGCTATTTCGGTCAAATATAAAAATTTTGTCCCATATAAATAGCTTTCTTTTTCCTTTTCTAGTCTTTTTGGGGTTTTTTATTCCTTTTTTCCTTGCGATGGAGAGAGAAATAGAGAAAGCTTGGGAAGTTCAGGAACTCTATGGCGGAGCTTAAGGATTGGTATTTCTTAAAGGCTTGATTAATGTAAGGGTTTAATCTTCGAAGTTCAAATCAGCGATAGACCAATCGCTCATATAAATCTTTAAATTCTTTCGAAATCCAAACTTCTTCAAATGGAGATAAGTGATTCTTCCTCTCCTTTTTATTTTGAACTTTATTAAGAATGACTTGTTGTCAATTCTATGATCTGTGAAAATCAAATTCCGTCGAATTTGTTTGACTTCAAAATTTGACATATTGATATCGCTCGTTTCAGTGATTTATGATTGTCATTATTTCGTAAACTCTACTTATTGTTCGACAAGTCCGTAATTTGATAATGTTATTTTGAAACATTTAAATATGATTTGAAATTTTCGATATTTGATAACGGTTATTTTGAGATTTTGTTTGGTGACTTTTATGAGTCATGTCACAGTGTATGTGACTTATTTCTGACTTACCCACGTGGATTGAAACGCGGGCTAACTCAAGAGAGTTGAGCTAAAGATCGCGATCTTACTTTCTGAACCGGCCTCATATGTCAAGAATGACGTATGTGACCACTTTTTGAATGGCTCTCTAGTGTCTATTTTCGTACTCAAATATATTTTGGCATTTGATATTTGGTCTGACATCTCTACTGTCTGTCTCCGTACTCAGATATATTCTAGCATTTGATATTTGGTTTGATGGCTCTTTAGTATTTGTCTCCGTACTCACATGAATTTTGACATTTGATATTTAGTCTAACATCTGTTCATTTGAAACTGGTGTGTCTTTGAAATCTTGTCTTTCAGATATATTCTGACATTTGAAATCTAGTTTGATTATCCGTTCCATTGAAACATTTTGTACTTCCGAAATTTCATTTCTAAGATATTTTTGTTTTGTTTGATTGATCATTTGAGAGACCGTACTGGACATTTGGCTCATTCCCTTATGATTTTTCCTTTCAGATGATTAGCAGGTGAGATTTTGGATTCGAAGGGCTAGCTGTGTGACCAAGAGTTAGTTGTCTTATTTCAAAGTTAGCATTGACATTTAAGTGTAACAACTAAAACAAGTTAGTGTTACTTAGGTTTCATATTGAAATTTTGTGTTGGAGAAATTTTGAATTGTATAAAAACTTTAGGCCCTTATGTCAGATATTGATGTATTTTGGGAATTATTAGTATATGCTCTGATCGACCGTTTGGCAGATTTGTGATAAAAATTAAACGTTTTCTGACTTCAGTTTTCTGATATTTTAAGGTTTTCTGATTTCCTTTGGGAGACTTCCGATAACTTTAAGCTTTCTTCCGAATTCCGATTATTCAACTGTTTACGCTCCGGAAATAAATAATTTTCGAGGCGTAACAACAATTTCGTAATTAACCTTTATTTTTATTATCAATGCAATTCTCTTGTAAACAAAAAAAAAAGGTCAACAAATTTAGATTGTTAATTGAATTAAGAACACCACCTCTTTTGTAAATTTCATACCTTAATCTTTATGTCGGAGCTTAATGACAATTACGATAACATCAGGATAAGTGAAAGGATATACGAGACGATTTTTAAGATATTTATACGGAGGTGGTGAGATCAGGTTTGAGAGTGAGAGTTGGAATTGATGGGGAGAGGGGGCTTTACTCATAGCACAATGCTACCACCACCCAACAGTGTAAACCATGTTAGGCTCTAATGGTGGCAGTGGCGGCCACGACAATGGCCTGAGTGATTTGAGGTGCTTGGTCTCATTGGTGATGAAAAGAGTTGGTGGCAACACGGAAGTGACATTGGGTTGCATGGCGTCATTTTCTTCTTCCTCTAGCTTTGGGTGGAATAAAATTGAGTTATGATAAAAAGAAAATAATAATGATTACTTGAATCAAATTTATAGAACTACTAAGGTGGCGTTTGAAAAATATTTGATTTTCTGTTTTTTTCTCCTTTTGTAAACTGGAGAAAAAAAAACGCATTTGATACATAATTTTTGATTTTTTTTTTCACTTAAAAAAACCTGTTTTTGAAAACTTAGGCCCCGTTTGACATTCTTTTTTTCCCTCTTTTATTTTTCAGTTTTAAAAACTGAAAAAAAAAAGGAGCGTTTGGTAACCATTTTTTTTTCAATTTAAAAAACCAGTTTTTAAACTGCAGAGTAAAAAAAAAACTCCAAAAACTGGTTTTTTTTTTTCACTTTTGGTTTTTTTTTTACGACCACCACCACAACCCTCCCACCGCCGGCAGCCACCTCAGGCGACCACCGCCGGAGACTGCCGGCCGCCGGCGACCACCGCCGGAGACTGCCGACAACCACCTCCGGCCGCCGGCGACCACCGGCAGCCACCTCCGGCCGCCGGCAGCCACCGCCGGAGACTGTGGGCAGCCATCTCCGGCCCCGGCGACCACCGCTGGAGACTACCGGCAGCCACCTCCGGCCGCCGGCGACCACCGCCGGAGACGGCCGGCAGCTACCTCCGGCCGCCGGCCACCACCGCCGGTGACTGCCGGCAGCCACCTCCGGCCGCCGGCGACCACCGCCGGAGACTGCCGGCAGCTACCTCCGGCCGCCGGCCACCACCGCCGGTGACTGCCGACAGCCACCTCCGGCCGTCGACCACCAGCACCACCACCGTCGACCACCGCTACGCCCCACCACCGCCACCGCAAACCACAAAAAAAAAAAGTCAAAATAAAAAGGGTTACCAAACACAAAAAAAAAAAACCTAAAAAAAAAAGGGATTATCAAACACCCACTTGTTTTTATAAAAAAAAAAATTAAGCTGCGCTTTAAAAAACTGCTCTTTAAAAACTGAGAACCAAAAAAAAAAATTTGTCAAACGAAGCCTTAGGCTTCGTTTGACAAATTTTTTTTTTTTATAAAAACAAGTGGGTGTTTGATAACCCCTTTTTTTTTTAGGTTTTTTTTTTTGGTATTTGGTAACCCTTTTTATTTTGACTTTTTTTTTGGTGGTTTGCGGTGGCGGTGGTGGGGCGTAGCGGTGGTCGACGGTGGTGGTGGTGGTGGCCGACGGCCGGAGGTGGCTGCCGGCAGTCACCGGCGGTGGTGGCCGGCGGCCAGAGGTAGCTGCCGGCGGTCTCCGGCGGTGGTCGCTGGCGGCCGGAGGTGGCTGCCGGCAGTCACCGGCGGTGGTGGCCAGCGGCCGGAGGTAGCTGCCGGCCATCTCCGGCGGTGGTCGCCGGCGGCCGGAGGTGGCTGCCGGCAGTCTCCGGCGGCCGGAGATGGCTGCCGACAGTCTCCGGCGGTGGCTGCCGGCGGTGGCTGCCGGTGGTCGCCGGCAGCCGGAGGTGGTTGTCGGCAGTCTCCGGCGGTGGCTGCCGGCGGCCGGCAGTCTCCGGCGGTGGTCGCCTGAGGTGGCTACCGGCGGTGGGAGAGTGGTGGTGGTGGTCGAAAAAAAAAAACCAAAAGTGAAAAAAAAAACCAGTTTTTGGAGTTTTTTTTTTACTCTGCAGTTTAAAAACTGGTTTTTTAAATTGAAAAAAAAAAGAAGGAAAAAAAGATTGTCAAACGGGGCCTTAATTCTTTTTAAAAACCATTTGGTTTTAAGTTTTTTTCTCCAGTTTTATAAACTGGACAAAAAAATGCGTTTACCACATTGTTTTTATTTTTTTCCCTTCAGTATTGAAAATCAGTTTTTAAACACAGGACTGTTTTTTTCACTCTCATTTTGGAGTTTTGGGTTTTTATTTTTGTTTTGAGACCACCACCCGCACTGTCCTCCACCGCAACCACCACCGAAGAAAAAATAAAAAAAAAACTATGTAACAAACAACTAAACGAAAAAACTCAAAACAAAAAGTGGATGATCAAACACCCATTTGTTGTTGTAAAAAATAAATAAAAACTAAACTGATTTTAAATTTTATTTTTTTAAAAACAAAAAACCAAAACTATAAGTGATTTCAAACGCTACCTTCCATTTAGGAGTTTTGGATTTTTAGCTTAGATTTTTATTTTGAGACTACCACCACCACCACACTCCTACCTTCCGTTGCCATCGGCCACCGTCACTAGCTGCCACCGCGCCGACCACCGCCACGCCCCATCACACGCACTATAACCACCACCAAAGAAAAATTCAAAATAACAATAGAGTAATCAAACAAAAAAAAACTCAAAATAAAAACTAGGTAATCAAACACCAATTTATTTTTGTAAAAAATAAAAACTAAACTGATTTTTATTTTTTTGAAAACATAAAACCAAAACTTAAAGTAATTTTAAACAGACCCTAAGTTAAAATTATAGTGTTGTAACTTAACCCTAGTCAGAACTCATGTGATAAGCACATATTCATAATTTGGTTCAAATAGGATCAATTTTAGAATCATAAGGGGTTTAGAGTACCAATTGACACCTTGGGATTAAGTGAAACTTCTACATAAATCATATGGGGTTATCTACAATTTACCCCTTCTAGAAACTTCCACATTTGCATATTTAAAACTCAAATGGTTTTAGGGTAAAGGCAATTTTGCAATAAACATTGACTAGTTAAAAAAAAGAAAATAAGAAAGAAATACTGAGAGGTTACTAGAAGCGAATTTCAAATGTATTTTTTTTTTGTGTGTGGATAAAATAGTCCAATGGCTTTTATTGATTAAGGTTATAAAGTTTGTCCAACAACATATAAAGGTCAAGACATTCCCATGACTCTGTGTATACAAGACCACATATGTCAGAAATTAACAAATTACCACTAGAACCTATACACATTATAATTAAACTCAAGCAGATATCATACACTTCAGCCTAACTTCAAATAACATGCCAACGTTTAAAAGTTATAATTTAACACCTAGTGGATCAAAACACGTAAAGTTAAAAACACAAGTTATTACAATGAGGAGGACACGAATCAAGGTGTACTCGACCATTTATGGAATCACAACACAAAGACGAGAGGTCATCAACACTACATAATCCACTTTTTCCACGAGCATTTCCAACACCAAAGCACGTTGCCACTAGACAGGGCAATGAACCAACTAGCACACACTACAAGCTACTCCATAGTACATCGACCCACCCCCATTACAAAACCCTAGCGCAGCCTTGAATACCTCAATCCACCCCCACCCCCAAGGATATCGTGGTACACCCATACAAAACCTAGCAGCACCTAGTAACCATTACAAACAGCCCCCACAGACAGCAAAAATTCCTGCCGCCGCTGGTGAAATTTTGGCTGTCGCCGATACATCTCGCCCTTGAAAGCCTCTTCATCGTGCACATATACATATTGACCATCAACCATTTCAACGAGTAAATCTATCAGATCTAGTAGATTGCGATCATGGTCAAGATCTACTTAGAACTGATAAGATCTGATGACAATGGAGTGGGATTTGTGCATTGCCATCCCTATCGTGAGGATTTGGGGAGAGACGCTTGCTACAGCTACTCTGTCGTCCACCCTTCAATTTGCTGCCGGCCATCGCCGTCGTACTTCTCAAAGGACACTAACACAACAAAGAAGGAAATAAACTGAAAGACAAAAAGGGGAGAAAGAGGTAGCCATGAAGCCAAACACCCCCCCCCCCCCCCCACCCCGAGCTAAAGCAACGTCGGCGAGTTGTTTGTGCTTTTACTTTTGCTTTTTAGTGAGAGAAAGTCGAAAGATAGAAATCTAGTATAAAGGTGGCAAATTGGCTGGGTGGGTAAGGTTTGAGAAGTGTATATAGGCTAGTAACCTATATCAACCCATTTAATTGCTGGTTAATTAAGTCATGCCTTAAATGGGTTGGTTTCATCCATTAGCCCCAAAACGACTAATACTTAGTCCGGGAAAATATTCTTAACTCTATCCTTCTTATCTTCATAATCATAGCCAGACCAGTAACCACCGCCGCACTGAAAACCACCGCCACCGCCATACCAACCACCACCACATGATGCAACCTCAATAGCCCTACCACATTGCTACCACCATCCCGTTGACAAAAACCACCATTCAAAATGCCATCCCAGCCCAACTGCCAAACCAAAATATCACCACCACCATAGCCCCCCCAACCTCCTCCCTCTCCCCGACGCACTACTATATCCATCGCCGTGACAACCACCACCAATATCACTTTGAACGACACTACAGCCCCTCCGCAGACCAAAAGAGCCATATCCACTATCCACCACCATAGTCCGCCACATTGCAGCCGCCATCACTTCGACGACGTCCACCACCACTCTAAATGCCATTGCCTTTATTTGAGCCCCCCACTAGTCATTTGGAGAGCATCCTTACCCTCAAAACTTAGATCTACTATAGATCTGAACCAAGATGGCTCTAATTTGAGGATCTAAATCGAGGTCTTCGCCGAAATGCTTTGGAGAAGATTTCTAAACTGCTTAAGGTCTTTGGAGTGAGGTTGGTGGTAGTTGTGGGTGAGGTGGGGGGTGTTTGTTATGGTGGCCACGGTGGCAACAGAGTAATGACGACAACAATGTTGACAGCTTCGACATTTGGTGGCTGCGGCGACGGTTGGTTGCGAGTGGCGTGACTGGTCTACGGCATCAAGATTTCCTAACAATTAAGTTATATTTTTGAATAGACACTCACTTAAAACCCATTTAAACCCATGGTTTACTGAGTTCTAAAAATAGTTGACCCATTAAGACCCTATTATAAAATGGATGGATTTGGGTGTCTTCTAAATGGGTGGGTGTGGGCGAATTAATGAGTTTGGATTGTGATCAACACCCTTAATCTGGCATTAGATCACTCCTAAATTCTTTTCTTGGATGCTGATAAGCTCGATTGGTCAACTCAAACAAACCTCATGCTCTACCGTTCTCTACCAACTAGCTGAAGGACATCACCTGGAAGGAAGCGGTAGTGGTAAAAGTTTCAACAAAATGTCCTTCAAAACTGCATGTATCGACACTTTTTCTAACATCTGGTAGCGGCCAATGGAAGTGGCGCTTTTTTGGTCGTCGGGTGAAACGAACCATCAATAATCGCCATCTTAGACATTGGGACTAAATTAAACAGCAACACAATTCATTGATCACAGGTAGCATACATGCCTGATCAGGAAGTAACGAGTAAGCAGCCTCAACTGGGATCCAATGTGGCATCTCATAACAAACCATAATATATCGAGGTCAATAAAGGTACACAAGTACAAACAGCGCAGGGGCACAAAAAAGCAGTAACTACTAACTAGTCCATGCAAAACCAGTACCTCCTTCGGCGTATGGAATGGACATTAAGTTAACACACTCTTGGGGACCGGTAGCACCATCAGACAGAATGCTTCATTACCTCTTATGTGTGCCAGAATAATTCTCTCTCCTCCCATAGGGGGAGCGGGATCTTCCTCGTCGGTCCCTTGAATACCTATCGCTGTCATGCCGTCGATGAGGTGAGTAACTACGAGAGCGTCTCCGGTCATTTCCTGAGTAACCAAGGACATTACTTATACATGCAGTGTCCATTAAAAAAATATTTAAAAATATTTGTGCCTTGCATAACAATACGAATTCAAGCTAGTAAAGTTTGCATGTCATAATGGCAATAATAGATGAGTTACTACATCACTGCAAGTCTGTAACTCGAAGCTGGCAGGTGCATATCAAGTTACAGACTAGGCGTTCACGTGACTGATTCAATTAACCTAGAACCAAACTGAGTTACATCTGTATTATTCCATCCTGAGGACTCGGTTCACAATTCAAATAACTAACAATTTAAAGCATCTTTAAGGATTCGTTTCTAAAAGCTATGTAATGGCCCATAATCTGTGAACAAAGACAAAGAGCAATCAGGAACTGAGAGGGAGAGAGAGAGAACAGGAAGCTTCCTTTCATGTTTTCTCTTAAAATATGACCGATGTCAACAAGGATGACTTTGTTTCTTGGATGTGTAAGATTATTTCTCCCTGGAACACCAGTTGAAGGAGCATGCTGACGGGTGACCCATGAACCCAAAATCATGCATTTTAGTGTTGCTTGGGGTAGGATCTAATTGGTTCATCAACCATTGGAGCAACCTAGAAAAAACAAGCACCAGAACATGTACCGAGGTGTTGCTTGGTGTAGGTTATCAATTTGGTTGCTACCCTACAGAGCAACCTAGTAAAAACTGACCTTGGTTCCCAGTTTCTGAAACAAGACAAGGAAACCACTACCTGACCATCATGCAATAAATAATGAGTTGCTGTTCTAAAGGATAACCGAGTAACCGACCTTGTAGCTTCCCAAAATACGAAATTAAATATTTGCTAAACACATTGTCCCACAAGCACAATTACTCTATTTACCTCGCTTATCTCTTATGCCCTGATACCTTCCAGGAGTTGGTGTCCTTCCACGCTTCCTTTTTGCCTACATGAATAAGAAAAGAGAGAGATAACGTAAGTCAGTTTTATAAAACATTTATTAATTTGTATGGATAAAATGCCTCCCCCGCCTACATCATGAATAACAATTCAAGTACGTCCCCAGCTAGGATGGTGGTGATGTTAACCAACACAAATGAAGCGTCCCAAGAACTTCCAGAAAAATCTTCACAAGTATATCTAGTACTTGATGCAGCTTCAAAATTAACAAGGAAGGCCCGGTGGACGAGGCTCCCAGGATTATGAGGTCTGTGAGGTCTAATATACCAATATATACGATTCTACCCCAAGTACCAGAGAGGCGTTCCCCTTTCCACGTGAAAATAATGCATATGGTGCAAGTTCTTCCTTCTCAGCCCCCCACCACTAACTCCAGGCAAAATCATTAGACACGGGGCAAATATTGAAAAAAAAGAACACCATAATACCAAAGTAACCAGAGCTGTAAACTGCCTATAGGTCTCTTGAAATAAAACTAAAGAGGTTTAGATATAGAATAACCATGCCAGAAAGTGTCACTGATGAAGAAACCCAATTAAGAGCATACAGCCCACTGCAGAATAGCTGAATTCGAATCGATGAGTTTGATATGTCGATGCAGAGCTCATCTGGTGAATGGAATAGGCTCAACTGTATAGACTTTAGAACTAAGAGTTTGTATTTCAATGGAGCTACACAGACCAGATCTGCTGCCAAAATGTACCACGCAACACTTCTGAAGATGAGCAGAACTCATATAGAAATGAAAATGTTGAATGTTAATTACATCATTTGCATCGCTAAGTACATTATACATCTGTTTAGCAAGAAATGATACCTTTTCCACAGTAATAAGTCGACCTTCCAGCACAGAACGGTTTAGATACTTAACGCAGCGCTCTGCATCCTCATTTGTTTCCATAGTAACAAAAGCAAATCCACGAGATTCTTTCGAACGAGGATCTGTAACCAGCTGACATTCCACAACCTGAAAATGGTTAAACCGAAATGGTCAAGATAACAATTTTCTGATGATAAACTTAATTTTACTCCACAGAAGTCATATTTTGGCCACAACGACCACTGACAAGAATTTCCATCCACATTCAGTAGTATCATGAGGTGACCTCAGGCACTGCTTTTACCTTTTTACAAAAAAATCACGCAAAATTTGTTTTATTCAAGTGATCCCATCTGAGCTGATAAAGTACATAACTCTGCAGCTTGATATTCTTGATCGTAAAAAACAATTAAAGGGGCTCACACTTTAACCACACCTCGTGTGGACAACACAGAGAAAGGTTATGAAGCAGTTTCACTTTCTAGTTTCTCTCCCTTTCATCATACATTCAAACTGGTCCTTACCGCACTTCAATTATCATTAATGCTGTGGAAAATGTGACGGGAATTTTGCTTTCAGACAGGTAAGCAACTCCTCCTGCAGATTTATGTTTCCAATGGCAAACGTCCAGTGCACTCTGAAATTCCTTGACAATTCAAGTACACAGACAATTCTCACAGAAGTGCAATACTACGCGGTACAATTTCTAATGAAATAAAGTTCAACCTCCATTCCAGTAACTAACTTGTCCACTTACTTTTATTAGTTTATTACAAAATGCTACATGAAGGGCAAAGTGAGCATCCTATTCAGTTCTAAGGGTTTCAATGAAAGGTCTCGTACCTTTCCTTCTTTGTTAAAATACTTCTCAAGATCACTGCTAGTAACTCTTGTAGATAAGCCCGTTACATAAAGATTATTTCCAGGATTCCCTACATCTTCAGAATCTCGGCTCCTGGAGCAATGCAAGTGAACTGTCACATGAAAGAAATCTGCAAAACCCGCCATCTATTGAAAACTGTGCAGATATGAAGTACTGACAGGTAAACTTACAGTTTGTGTCCCACATATTTTGTAAATATACCTGGAACGGCTCGTCCTAGACCTCGGCAATGATCTCGGCCGATGACCCCTGCTAGGTGAACCAGAGTCCGCTGGTGAAGCAGATCTAGGGATATAATGAGCAAAAAACCAATCAACACTATCCATAGAAGTTAATATACATAGAATAAATTACAAACAAAACTTCTGAAGAAAATCTTACCTTCCTTCTCCTGAGGGTGACATCTACCTAAAGACAAATCTGCGAGTAAAGAATAAACAACGAGTATTCGTAAAATATAAAATGCCGGATGCCATCAATTAAATGGTGCAAAGAGAGTAAGCTTCTGATACCCTTTTCATCCCAATATTTGACCACCATTTATCAACTCTCTTTTTGTAAAGCATCATTTGTTCTATTACATAATCCCTTCGCTCAATCCTTTGACTTTTTTTGCAAATTCCTATGATAAACATAGAACACGTAAACGAAAACTTAACTCACTGTTTTCACCTAGCTTGACTTGTCAAATGATAACAGTTAAATATACAATTGCCACCAGAGTTTAATTCATTGTTTATACGCGCCAAAATCTATCTCGGAATTCACAAACAGTCAAAGGGAAGAAAATCCAATTCAACAGAGGGGGACAATACAATCATGTTCACAATCTAACAAGAACCACAAAAACTCTCTGAACGGTTGAAAGTCAGACTGACCTCAAATTTTGGAACGGAGTAACAAACATGATAAACGCCTTTAAATATTGAAAATGAATTAATTGGCGAGAAATGAAAGCATGCTGTGAATCGATTTGAGTACCTTGATGGCCGAACCCTAAATCGACGATTTTAGCCTGAGAAAGAGAGCGGAGGGTGCGAGTGAAGTGTGAGCCGTCGAATTTAATTTGCGCCGAGCTCATATGGGGTCCCACTAAGGTGACGTGGCATTTTTTTTATCGAGTGTAGACGTGGTTAGATGGCACTCAACTCCTATTTGACAAATAAAATTTTAAGGTTTAAGTCCTTAACCTTTCTAAAACGTACTGATTATACCCAAATTCAGCTCACCGTTATAATTTCATAAACATGAAGAGTTGATACGTGCAATGCATTGTGACGTTTACGAAATTCATTTTCTATTTTTTGTGTTGATGATGAAAAATATTCTTTTTTTGAGAACTTTTATCATTTTTTATTTTTATTTTGAATAAAATTACTCAAATAATAATAAAAAATTAAAAATATTTTTAAGGTGTTTTCAGCTTTTTTTCACATATACTTAACCTAATATAAGAAAAAATAATTTTTTTAAATAAAAATGATAAAAGTACATAAACGGATTTTCAAACTGAATATGAAAATCATAAAGAAAACAGAAAACGAATATCTGAAACCTATGCCGCTGTTTGACTTTCTCTTGTTTTCTTGCTACCAATGCTGCGGCGCCACCGTTTTCGATTTTCTTCCACCCTTCTAATCCTCACCTATTGTCGATCTTTAGCAATATATCTAATGGTAGGGAACTCTCGCAAATTTACAACGATTAACAAGCCTTGACCGCCGCCGCTCCTCGCGCCACCCAAGCTACCATTGCTATTAAAGCTGGTACAGCCTTTAGGTGCCAACCATCTCCCATCACCACCTTTGATTGGCATAAATCCAAGCTGTTGGCACGATGGTCGGTTACCTCCATTATCTGAAATGGTGGAAATCCCTACTTAGACCATTATATAAAACACATAAACGAAAACTTGACAGACAAATGAGAGGCGAACGGATCTAATAATGCGTTTGATTGGTTAGATCTCTACAGTGATGATGGGTTTGATGAATTGTGCTAAAGCTGGGTTCTGGTGGTGGAGTTAGCATAGGTCAATGGATGAGTAAATCAACGACGACGGTAGCAAAAGTTGGTGAGGCTGGTGGGGTGGAGTTCACGAAGGCCGGTGGCCGGAGGTACGGAGGTTGGTGACATTAGAGCAGAGAGGAGGCTGAGTTTGGACCTAATTGCTTGAATTGTAAAATGTTGGGGAGTTAGTTGCTTAATTTGAAACTACATGGTTCTGATAAACCATAGGGGCTTAGATGACATTTAACCTATAGACATTTTGTGGTTCTGTTGCCCAAAAAATTTGGCAACAGCCTAGTTTGTTGTCATCAAGCAACAAGTAGCATTCAAGATGTGCAGTGTATTAACATAAGTGCCTCTAAAAGTTGTGTCAATGTGTCAAAGAATAAAGTACAATTGTGATAGATACTCACTAATTGGGTAGATTATGCCACCTAAAGTGAGTGTCTTTACTCATAATTGAACATTATTAAGCTACCATGTGAGACAACAAGCAAAAGATTATCATTACTTAGAGCGCATTCAGTGGCATTTGTAAGTTCTTAGTAGCTATTTGGTGTAGATAGTGCCAAACCAAGTTTGCTGCGAAGTTATTCCTAAATCACGGACGTTCGTTCGTTTGGTTACCTTGAACTCGAATCGATTTTTGCTCCGACCTTCATCCTTACATTTAGAAATAACAGAATTTCATTAAAGCCCAGTGGTTGCATATGCATGCTACCATTAATTTTGCAACTGTTGTTAAAGTATAATCACGAATGTTACTGTAAAGTATATCGACCAGCATTCACTGCGAAGGGTTGGTTGGAGCAAAAAATCCCCCAATTACGTTTCGCACCTTCAGTATAAGCAGCCACTATATATACAAATTTCATCTTCGTTAGCTGATCTCCCGGAAATGAATAGTCCTCAAAACAACCTCAGGGGACTTTGTAGCATCAAGATCCTTGGTGATTCAACCAATGCAAATATGTCATTAGCTGGTTAGTCTGGCCCCTCAAACATTGTATAAGCGTAGGAAACTGCAAACTACTCTAAAAAGTGGTTCCTTTTTCACAACTTTTGATCAGCGTATACATTGTGACTGATACCAAAACCTGGAAAAAGAGGAAAATTGACAGGGATGAGAATGTAGGATTTCTGAGGCTCTTTCCTTCCTATTTATTTCTTTCTTTCCCTAAACTCCTTTATGATTATCATCTGTACATACATCAGTGTATGATGTTGGTGAGGACAAATAATGATTAAATCAACAGGCGGATTCGAATAGGCCACGTAGATTCTTTCTTCTTTTGTTCAGCCTTACTTGCACTTTTCAAAATGGCTAATAACACGGCTGCACGATTTTACTTTGTTTCACACGAGCATAAATTATACAACTTAAGTGCGAAAGTACATGAAGTTTCGTTAGCCATTTATGAAATGCCAACAGGCTCTCTCCTTCCTTCAGCGAATTAGTCATAAAGGGTAATATTAGGGGGGTTGCTACTTGAGTTCAGCTGGTGTCACTTAAGGTACTATTGAACAACATATTTGGAGCCCAGGTAGCAAGTTGTGGAGTTCAAGTAGTAATTTCTAAATTAAATTCCTAGCAGTATTTGGTGAAGTTTCTTGAAAAAACCTTTTGAAAGAAGCAGGTGGGAGATAAGATGGATACTCTGTTCTATTTTTGAACGAAAGCGTTCTTTCCCAAACTGTAACAAGCAACTTGAAAAACATGCAACAATGTTTGCATACATAGAAATGTCGCGCAACAAAAAACTCATATCAACAAATTAAATTCACATGAATAGGAGCTGAGCTGACCAGTATGGATGAAAAACAGAAAGATCGGCCTGGGCCTACAGTAGACTAAAAATCTAAACAGAAATATAAACAAGCCAATACAAAGGGAAAAGGGAAAAAAAAGGTAAAAGACGAAGTATAATCAACTCATGAGAAGACTCTCCAGGGCTTCAAAGAAAAGAGGAGCCATTTCTGGGCTAGGTGTTTTAATTGCACACTTTAGGCCTGGGATCCCAATAACAGCAGTGAGCTCGATCAAGAAAGGTGTTCCTCGAGGGATCTTCGCAGAGAGATACAAGACCTCTTGGTTTGCATGCTTACGCTTTGCAATAAAGAACATGTTTGATGCAGTCAGCCGGTCTAAGGTTGCTTCCACACTGCGTACCACAATGCCTGGAAAGTCCTTGGACACTTCGTTTGAATCAGGTAATGACTTCCACGTCTACAAAAGTGGAGAAATTCAGAGACCTCAGGTTTTTGTGCCTGCAGACTTAAATGGTGGCAAAGTTGCCCCGACAGTATCCTGGAACGACCATGAAATGTGCTAGGGTGCATAACAAACATTTAATTATAAATGTGGGAAGATTCCCAGGTTAGTTATAACTTTTTCCCCACCATGCATCACTGCCAATTCTACTTCCTATTCACAGTTTATAATAGAGGGAAAGAAGTGACACCATCAGCGTAGGCATCATTAGAATCACAAGTTCATCACGTAAGCCACAGGAAGGTACCAAATAACAGTACAAGTAGAGGGCAAAATGAATTTTCTCACCTCAAGAAAGGTTGTGCGCTCCATTTTCCCATCCTCAGTAAAGAACACTAAGAATGAGACTTTATCACTGAAGTACAACACAGGCTGTTGGTTATTCTTCACAGCAACCTGCAAAAGTGTATTTGGGGGACCAGCAGCTATATTCTGGAACAGGACCATTGGGAGCAGAGTTCTTGCTGATGTCCCAGGTTGCAATTGGGGAACCTAGTAATTATTCAGATATTCATTAGGAAAGGAAAAATGAAAATGAACAGGGCTTATAATTAAGTAACATGTGCTTCCAATTCAATAAACAACGATTGTTTTGGGGCCTAGTTAACATCTAGGTCTCATTTTCGGAAAAGGAAGAAGCAAAGGGGATCGGTGAAAAATGGTTCCTCACCCTCTAAAGATAATGACTTCTACGCTTATAAAGAAAGTTATTACTACCTGGAGTGGTCCAGCAGCAGCAAGACCAAATGAATTCTTGTTAAACTGTATCATAAATCCATCCAGGGGCACTTGTGACTTGTTCTCAAACAACAAGCTGTAAAATATTTGACCATCTCTTCGTATCAGCTGTGCACTGATTTCTAAACCATGACCAGCTGATGCCGGCAACAAAACAGGCAAGGGAGGGCTGCAATAAAAGTCAGTATGTAAGTGCAATTATCAGCATCCAAATCATAGCGACTCTGAAAAAAACACACCTCTAACATGCAAATGGCATATATTAGAGTGCCAATCATCGTAAATCGCAAGATTATCCCCAAATCCCAATCAAAACATTGGTGTCTTAAATGGAACACATTGTATACTCGAAAAACTAAGATAGGAATCCCCATTACTTACCCAACAGGTGCTGCAGGCTGATCAACAGGCACAATGGCATCAACATCATTGTTATTACCATCCATACCCATCAGATCAAGTAAATCTGGCACAGGAGCAGGAGCTGCAGGGGCAACCGGTGCAGGGGCAGGTTGCCTTGCTGCAGCATAAGGAGCGCTGCTTGTAGTAGCTGGTGGTGATGCACCAGCTGCGTGGGAAGGAGATTCAGAATACCCTGCCTCACTTCCATCAGGATAGTCATCTTCCTCCGTTCTCTGAGTAGTCTTTACGAGAGTAACAAATGCATCTGGGGGCTTGTGATACACAGAGGACAAAGTAGCAATATTGGCAAGAAGCTCATCAAGAAGAGAAGGATCAAGCAGGTTTGAATCATCACTTATCACAGGCTTCTCAGCCAACACAACATCCTTAGCAGCCTGAGAAATAAGAAACAAGTCCATCATGATTATGTGGGAAATCATTTCCACATTTTGTGGGTGGGGTGGGGTGGGGGATTTGGGGGGGCCGGGGAGACTCTTGCCAGAATTGAATGATAAGAAGTTTGTCAAGTTTTGCGTGAAAAAAAGGAACCTTTAACAACCTATGGCATATTTAAATAAGGTAAATAATCTTTCTGATACAAACCTCAGGATCAGTTGAAAGAAGACGCCAGTATATGTACGCGCGATCTCGCAAATCTGGATTGTCAGTCTCCAGAGTGGCATTATTTAAGACAACCTACAAAAATTTATGGTTAGAATGGTCAATTTAATAGTGCATTGTGCAACAGAAGTACAAAGTCAATCATATTTGTTGATAGCTAACGCTGCTTGCGCCAATAATCGGAGAGGACGGTTTTAAGCTCTGAAGCACGGACACCTCTCCTAGGTGGAGGTATGGTGTCCTAAACGGACGGACACCCCGACACCCTCCGGACACCGCCCGACACGTGTCGGACACGGCTCATCGGTGTCGGAATTTTTTTTATTTCCGACACCGTGTCGGACACTTCATCGACGAATGTCGGACACGGCGTGGAGCAGTGTCTTACCGTTTGGGGCCAATTTCAATGGATCTGGTGTTGCCGGAGCTAGTTGACGGAGATACCGAAGCCGAAGCCAACAGATCTGGGCTACGGTCGCCGAAGGAAGAGAAGCTAGCCGCTGTCGCCGTCGCCGGAGGTCTCGCCATCGTCGCTGGACTCCTCCGCCGCCGTCGCTGACCCACAGGTTACGGCGGTGCTGGAGCTTCTTTCCGTCATCCCTCCCGTCCTTCTCTTTTTTTCTTTTCTCCCTTTTCTTCTCCCGATATGTCCTTCTCTTTTTTTTCTCCCTTTTGTCCTCCGTTTCTGTCCTCTCTTTTTTCTTCTCTCTTTTGTCCTCTTGTTTCTGTCATTTTCCTTTTCTTCCTTTGTCCTCCCAATTTCTTTCTTCTCTTTTTTTTTCTTTTCTCCCTTTGTTGTTGCATTTTCAATATATTAACTAAACAAATATTGATCAAATAAATTATAACTTATAGTTTTTCATTATTATTTGTTATTTTAGATTGTGAAATATATTTGATATTTATTAAAAATATATATATAATATAAAATATATTTAAAAAATAGCGGTGTCCTGCGGTGTCCAAAATCTGATTTTTTGGAAATTGCGGTGTCCGGTGTCGGTGTCCGACACCGACACCGTGTCCGTGCTACCTAGGTTTTAAGTTATAAACACAGTTTGCATAGTAACACCTAAAATCATAGCTGACAAGCACCCTGATGACCACAAATATACTTCTACATGGTCATATTTAACTCAGGCATAATGAACCAGAAAACCTTTTGTATAAGTGTCTAACATCAGCCTAAATCATTGGACAGGCTTTCTGGAGACGAATACAAAGTGTTATGCTACTAGTGAAAGCTCTGCATTGTTGCAGAGAACATAAACACCCCCAAAAAAAAAAAAACCATGTCACCAATACCTGAATCATCTGCTGCGGGCCTTCAGTTGGCTTCTTAAGAAAAAGTTTCACGGTTGCTGTCAGCAACTGCAATTGGACTTGTGCAGGTTCTTCAGGGAAACTCTCCAAAAAGCTTTCAAGTAGCTCATCAGCATTATCAATTCTTTCCGCATATTCGCCAATTATCCAGATCATTGATGCCTGTTTCAACAATATTGATAAAGTTAAAGTAGTATTCTATTTGAAAGGAAAAAAGGAACAGACACGAACAACCTTAACTCAAAGAAAGCCAAATCCTTACAACTGCACCAATGTACCTTAGCCTCTGGTTCATCTAATGTATCTAAGCTCTCACAAAGTGTGGCGATGATTGACTCGTAACTGAGGATTAAGATAGATGTAACAAGTAAGTTTGAATTCACATGGTGACAGTAGGATAGCACGATTTTCATACAGCTATCCATTGTACAAAAAAGAAGCGGGACAAAGAAACTTACGTATTGGGGTATCTCCTAAATATATCTTTGATGACAATAATAGCTTCTTGAACAACGTAGTTTACTTTGATCTTGATCAATTCAAGCAAAACACTAATGCACCGCTCAGCTGCTCTCTCTAACTTGATGGCACAGCGTCCAATAGCACGAACAGCTTTCCGGACAAAATCTACATCAACCTCTGTTGCATATTCTTTAAACTCCAAGAGAACCTGAAAAAGTGTATGACAGGAGTTTTGAACATAACAAATCTATGGACAGGTTTCGGAGAGTGAAAAGACATTTTACCTCCTACAACATTCTACAAACCTGGTCAATATTCCGGTCTGAAGCTAGTTTTATCATTATTTCTAACTTTTCCATCTTGACGTAAATTGGATCATTGTACTTGCAAAAGAATACCTAACCAAATGATCATATTATCAGTAACAACAAACGAGAAAAAAGCCCATTAGAAAGTTTCCCTCTAAGTGCACAAAAGCAAACATACAAAAAACAAACAATATCACCTTGATTTCGTGGGCAAGGATTGTAGGCCGTCTTTGTACAATAAGGTTGATGTTTCTAAGTGCAACATACTGAATCTCGGGTTCTGCAGAAAGTAATGTAACTAGAGGAGGAGCCATTTTCTTACAAAGATTTCGGACCACATCAGTACTGGTGATAAGTTCCATTTGTTGAAGGATCATCTGCATAGCCGAATCATATTTTTGACCAAAGAAACATTCAGAGTGAAAGGCAGTATCAATGGGTAAAGAAGCTAATCGAAATAAATGAATGTCACCTTAACAGCTGAAAGAACAACTGCACAATTTGCATGCTGTAGTCGTGGAGTCACTCGCTCCACGATATTTTCAGCTTCGCGAGCATCGGCTGCCTTGTACTTGGAAAGAGCATCCAATATGAAAACTTGACCCCACCTAAGCACGTATATCATGTTTAGCATCAGCATAGACCTTACAGAAAAAAAAGACTATTTTCCAATAACACCACCCCCCAAATGCGATCATCAAGTGCATATTAAAATCAAATTAAACGCGAAAAAAAGCCAAGAACATAGAAAGTAGCTCCAAGTTTAAATTTGTTAATGACCAAAAGCATAAATAGTATTAGTTGCGCTTCAGCGCGTGACTGTCCATCATCATCTAACCTAGTAATTGACCAAAGCCATTCCATCAACGATTCACTATGATATAATGGTGTCCTGTCTGCTGCCATCAGATGCTTCCAGGTCTATGTTCAACCCCATCAAAGATGAAATCAGTTGGTAAGTTAGGTCCAACATAACTCCAGTCCAACAATTCCTCCACTTCACCACTTCTTCTTCCTCCTCCTCAACACATGTGCATATGGACAGATTGGAACTCTTTATCACATAACGGACACATCCATACATGATTTATATTCAAATGGATGTGTATCCGGTTCGGAGACACTCTGTGCTTCACAGACAATATGTATACTCGATTGGTCAAGGTTTTTAGATCTTATTCAGAGAGTTTCGATAGCACACTGGATAATAAACGAAAAAGACAGACTACTTTTTACATCTAAATACAGACGCCTTCCACTAAACTCAATTACTGTCAAAAAAAAATAAAAAATTATAAGGTGTAGCATCCAATGTACCAAAAACAACAATCTTCTACAAAAATCTCCTTTGATACTAAGCTGCCATGTCAAATATAGTCTCACAAACATCAGTTACATATGACAAATTAATAAGTCGGCATTGATCAAATTAAACATACCACCTAACTGATACAATGGCAACTTAAGCATATAAGTTTCCAAAAGTCGGGGGTTGTAAACATAAACTCACTCGGTGCATTCATTTAGAGCAGTAAGGAGCTTTGAAAGTGTGTGGCTGGTGATTTCAAATATGGGATTGCTACTGTTATCTTGAATCTCCGCAAGGGCAGCAACAGCGTTTGCTACAACCATTGGATTATTATCAGATATTAAATCCTTGAGAGCTTCCAGGAACCCCCTATCTTCGACTAGTTCAGCATTTATGTCGTAGAGTTTAGCAACGCATATAGCTGCTGTCTTGCGAACATATGGATCATCATCCTGATAAAAAATGAAAGAAAAATGTATGAAGCTTAAAAGTACACAAAGACATTCCATATTTTCAACGAAATGGGCAGCATGTGCAATTGAATCGAATAGTCTAAGAAATTGCCTAATCAAAAAGTAATGAACACGCGACATTTCGAACATTGTTGCAGAGGAGAAAATTGTAGATAGGCAATACTAGAACAGAATACTAGCTTCACCAGCCAAGCTTATAAAGAGAGGAATATACAACTAACTGAAACATAATAATAGCATATCCAGCAAACCTTGAGACATCTCTGAAGGGGATCGCAAAGATATTCTGTAATTTTATCTACACGAATGCATCCCATTGTTCGTACAGCCAAAGCACGGATTAAAGGGTTTGGGTCCTGAGAATCCTGCAAAAATGGATTTAATATAACAACCATTAGTATTTAGTAGTCACTAAAGAAACATCATAAAATTGTATAACTCAGAGGACATAAAGAAAGATTACTACAAAATCCCTCAAGCAGGATAAAAGGCAAAAGAAGACAAGGTCCAACTATACAGAGCAGAGCTCAGGCAGATGTGAACAACAAAGCACTATGATCCACTCAATTTCTTAGCGAGCTTGTATGGATAAGTAAGCTTGTATGCTAGCCTTTAGCTAACTACGCAGCCCCAATCTCAGTTACTTAGAAATCTACACGGAGTATTCTTTATGTTAAAAGGGCAGCCCAGTGCACGAAGCTTCCGCGGTTGCAGGGCATGGTTGATGACTGCAACCTTTCCGCCACTTTCGTGGAGGCTCGTGTCTCGAACACGTGACCTCCAGGTAACAACGGAGCACCCTTACCGTTGCGCCAAGACTCACCCTCTCAGTATTGTCTGTGTTAGTCAAATAAGAAACAAATGAGTCCTTTTTTTACCTACTTGAGTTATAACACTTCAAATGTTCGACTAGTTATCAGTTTTTTTGTAGGAATTCGAATCATCTTAGCCTTAATGAGTGCCAAACATCCCACACCACTACGGTAAGAGCCGATATGTGGACCACACTTACAGTTCCTTGGGATTGTCATGAATCACAACTGTCTTTAGTAAATGGCCATATATACTTTAAGAATTTCGAGGAGCTTCCTGTCCCCATCATTATTCATACATGATAGGGTAAGCGATTAGTTTTTTCCGTACAATATGAAGCACTTAGTTAGCTCATCACTGTCGATGGTTCAGAGGGCAATAGCTCCTAGGATACCATAACAATTCTTCATGCAAGCGACAATATAACTGTTCTTACCTTCACAAATGTATTCACTGCAAGTATTGCTAGATCAGGCTGGCTCTTAGCATAATTGATGAGATATAAATAAACTAGCTTCTTGAGCTCCAAATTTTCTGTTTGCATACAATTCACGACATCTGTAAACAGCGAAGAAACATCCTTCCCAACTGTCATAGCAGCAATAACTTTTTTAACAGCATCTTTTCGCTTATCCTGCAAGCATCGAAAACATGAGCACCTTATCGAGTTATCATGCAAAAGATGTACATCAGCAAAGGTAGAATGTTATAATGTGAATTAACTTATAATTTTAATGCTGCTGTGCCCATTTCTTCTCTTTTAGTTTTTATTTGTTCCCCTTTTCTGGCTGATCCCACCCCAAAAAAGTGTTTGCCAGAGGCCAAATTATCGAAACCATATATACTATTTCATACCAAACTTGTCTGCAAGAATCTGACATGCGCGAAGCTTACGAGGCATTTTGGCCAAGAAAGATTTGATAAGATGGCACTAAAATGTTAGGATACATCCATGAAATTCCCACCACTTAGGGCTTAGAAAAGGTCAGATTTACGCAGCCCACAACTCCAGTTTGCAACAGAGCAACCTCATAGTTGCATCACCGCATACCTAAGGTATGTCAAATGTTGCCCTTCTTTAATATGGAGTTACAAATTTACAAGATGGAAGGTATAATCATTGAATGAAGGTGAAATGCAGTCATCCGAAGTTAATGATGACACGGCAAAGTTTGAGCAATGAACTCTTCCATTCAATTGAGACATTATATCATACGCGATCTAAAAGTACTAACTCGTGCACCAAGTACGCAGGTCAATAAACTCATTCTATAAAGGCTCAGCCATATGCGGGCATATATGTCGAGTACCAAGGAAATACCAATATCTTTCACTAAAAAGACAGATGCATCCGTTTGTAAGCCAAAAACCGTGAAGACTGCATGATTGACGTCTTACTATGGCGTGTTAAGTGAGAGAAGGTCTATCCTAAAAGCCATCATGAGCCCTAACTGAACAATGAATACCACATCTAGTGGAGCAAAATAGCGTTTCAACTGACAAATCATATCAAAAGAGATGAACAGATCTGGTAAGAAGATCTCGTCCACTTCGCAATCAACGAGATCAGCAAGTGAATTGAATCGATTATGCGCATCATGGTGATTGTAGAGGGAGAGAGACCTTGTACTGAGAATTGAGTTCCTCCTTGAGCTCGGGGATTTCGCCCTTTTTGGTGGTGGAGAAGTACTTGGAGTCGTGGCCGCTCATGGCTGCCGCCGGTCTGCTTTTCTAGCCTGATCGGAGTGGACCAGTCGACGTTGAAGATTTTAACAGAGATGGAAAATTTAGACCGGAAATGGCGATTTGCCAAAGCGTGAGAAAAGGGCGTACTTGGAGCCAATTAGTAGAGATGTCAAACGGGCCGGGCGGCCCGGCCCGGCCCGGCCCGTTCATGAACAGGGCTGGCCCGGAGGAATTGGGCTTAGGGCCTGGGCTTGGACCAGGCCGAAAAATTCTGGGGAAAAGCCCGGGCCCAGCCCGGCCCGGTTCTGGCCCGGCCCTGGCCCAGTTCCGGGCCCACCTGTTTGAATTTTTTTGTTTTTCCCCCCTTTCTCTCCCCCTTTTCCTCCAACGGATATATTCTCCCAAAATTCCACTTTTACCCCCCCAACAGCAATATAACGACTAGTTATGTATTCAGATTTTATTAATAAAAATCACCAAGAAGAGTAAGAAAAGATTTAACATATAGCAAAAAATAAAATGAGAGACAAATAAATATATCTATACATACATACATATATATGAATATTACATATAATGAAATAAAATGATAAAAATTAGATTTGTCAAAATTTAAAAATTGGACATGCCTAAAGATGAAATTTAAAATTGAATAACAAGAAAATTTAAAAAAAAAAAGGGCCCGGGCCGGCCCAAGCCCGGCCCTAGAAATTGGGCCTAGGGCCAGGGCCTGGACCGGGCCTAGCATTTCTCCTCAGTCGGCCCGGCACGGCCCTGCCCGGATGGCTGCAGCCCTGGCCCGGCCCCGGCCCGGTTTCGCTTCAAGCCCGATGGGCCCGGGCCGGGCGGCCCAAGCCCGGCCCGTTTGACATCTCTACCAATTAGAAGATGGAGTGAGGCGGCCTGTAGGCGAACCGGTGACTGAGCCGCTTGTTGGACCGGTTTGTCAGGGAAGTGAGTCGAATAGATTTTATCAAAATCATCCCCAAGGTTTGTCAAATGTTTGAATTTGATTACTTTCTATGAAAAGTTGGGCCCGCGCCCTCTGATGCAAACGAGATGATAACTTCTTTTTCGCAACAAAATAATCTAATGACAAGGTAAATGTGTGTAAATAGCAGGAAAAAAAATCACCTTTCGAGTGTGTGTGGCGGATTCATCAAAGTTCTGTCAAAGAGACCACAAATTACATTTTTCTCTTTTCATTTTTCATTTCTTAGAGTAGTCCTGATGAAGTTCTTCTCCAAAAGTTGACAACAATATAAGTAGCAAATATTATATGTACAATGAAATTGGGGACTTTTTTCATAAGAATACAGATGTAGGCTTTTATAAGAACAGAGGAAAAGACTAGCTACGATAATTTGTTGATATCTCGCCCTGGCTACGCGCATTTTTGGATTGCTCTTGGGTCTCGCTCCCATAACTCGTCAACTTTTTCAACTGTCAAATTCAACGCTACCGAGTTAGTCGACCTGAATCGTACCATTAAAAAACAATCTTGTCGCGACCTCAACCTTCCTTAAGGGTCGGCCTCAGCCCTCTCCCTATGATCTTCATGACATCTGTCTCGGAGATGTCAGTCGTCACATCCAAGCGTTTTCCTAGTGTCACGTGGCCCCGTGACACACGGTGGCCCTTGGTGGCACAAAGGAAACCGTGTGTGACACTCGCCTTGCCGCTTACAAGACGAGTCTGCCAACCAATCCCAACAATTTAGAGCAAGCAGTGCATCAACATAGCATAAAACAATGCACAAAGAGTAAATTTCAACACGAGGGCAAAACGGTCACAAATATTCTCATTACTTCAGTAGCATCATTACAACTTACAAAAGGCTTTGTTTGCATCTACAGTGTGCAATCTAGCTAGACAGGCAAGCTAAAACAAAGCATGGGACTCTCGGGTATGGGTGTCTGGCGCAAAGCTGCATGACCTCCCATATAGTACCACTAAGAGGATTTTCCTAAGTGACAGTAGTAGACGTCACTATGTGCGAGGAGTCATAGTGCCCTTTTTTACAGAAATACAACTCGGAATGACTTGAAATTTTACAGGAAAACTTAAATATATACAAGGGTGATCTCCACCAAAATTGAGCAAAAACGCATGCCTGGATCTTCATATCTTCACGGTTGGCTTTTGGCGGGCACAGGCACAGCAATTGGGCGCGCGAGCACTGTGCTTGACGGGCGCATGGGCGCGAGACTTAAAGAACTTGCGAGGGCGCATGGGCGCGTGTTGGAAGGGCGCATGTGAGCTGTGCTGGATGGGCGCGGGGGCACTGTGCTGGATGGGTGCAGGGGCATGGTGCTAGGCGGGTGCAAGGGCAGCCCGTGACACCCCAACATGACGTCCGACTCCTCAAAACCCGTTTCCAAGTCTATGCATCGTTTTCATGTCACTTGGCCCTGGCACCGTACATATCCCCCACGCCCCATGCGTCACATTGCTTATACAATCGCACTCCCTGGCATCATGTCACGTTACTATACCCGTGTGTTGGTCCATCATTTTCACCACACCATGGGCACATTGCTTTGGTCTTGGAACACGCTTCGACCCACTCTCAGGAGTGTGCAACATCCTGCAGGAATTGGTGACTCCTCCGGATACCATCTCCGCCATGGGAGCTCCAAGTACTCTGACATGAAAACTCCCCTTCCGCCAGGTAGACAACTCATTCAGGATGCTATCTTGACTCCTCGGGTGGGCGACTCCTCCCAAATCCTACCTTGGCGCTTTTTTGAGTGCTGCGGCACAAGGATACTCCTACGGGATAAGATCGCTCTCTGAGACACTATTTCTACCAGAGAGTTTCAACTCCTCTTCTCCAGGTAAACGACTCCTCCAGGACACTACTTCGGCCAATTAGGTAGGTGACTCTTCCAGAACACTACCTTGGCACGCTCCAAGTCCTCCGGCACAATGAGTCACTCACAGGATAGGCTCGTTCTCTAAGACACTGTCTCTGCTATGGAGCTCCAACTCCCCTTCCACCATGTAAGAAACTCATTCGGGATACTGCCTCGACCTGTCAGGTACGCAAATCCTCTAGGATACTACCTCTGCATGTCAAGAGGCGACTTTTCCAGAACACCACCTCGACTCATCAGGTAAGCAACTCTTTCTGGACACTACCTTGATAAGCTCTGAGTGTTTCACCACGAGGACTTAGCTACTGGATGGCTCGCTCTCTAAGACACTATCTCCGCCAGAGTCTCTACGTGACTAGTCTACATGCTTCGGCATTGGGGGTACTAAGATCATCGATCACTCTGAGATGGGAGTAGGTCTTTGAATGGTGTCGCATTTAATCCTCCTAGCAGTTGGGCATCGGGCCTTCCTCACTGCTGCTAGGTCATCGGCGTCTCTCAACGTCTGATCTGATTCTGCAAGGACTTTTTATTGGTGGCTAGATCAAGGGAGTTCTCGAGTCACATCGGAATAATGAGAGCCAATTTTTTCCAGACAAAGAAACCTACACTGTGTGGGGACAGGCAGGGTGAATCTGTGGTTCAATAGTCCATAGTAGGGATGGCAAGTTGATCCGCACCCGACGGATATCCGCCCCGATATGAGCGGGTTATTTTGACTTTGACCGGGTCACGAGATGGGTATGGTACTTAAGTTTTTAACCCGCAGCGGGTACGAAGACGGGTTTGGTATATATTTTACTCCGCCTAGGAATTCGACCCTCCCCGCCCCACCGCGTTGCCATTTAATCCTAGCCCTAAACTAATATACAATCATAGCCATCTATATTGGCCTCATAAGTAGTAAAAAGGAAACCCTATCATAATGTTCTCGCCTTCGTCTCTTTCTGCCACAGTGCTTCTCTCTCTGTGCGGCGTTGAACACATTACTCTCTTCTTCTCTCTCTACCGCGATGGTCAACGTCTCTCTTCTTCCCTGCATCATCATCCCCTCATGGACCACCTCAACCTCGCAGTCCACCATACACTGCCCGATTTGTGGATGCGTTTTTCGAAGGTCCACGATAAGGAAAACTATGCTACCCTGAAGGTTTGATTTGATCTAAATTTTTATTAATGGTTCTTTTCATGTTGAAATGTTAATCATCTTGAGACCAAATCTGATTCAATGTGATTTTTGATCTTTCACATGTATGGTGGGACCTAAACTTCTTCGTGAGACCCATTCTTGATGTAAGAGGTAAAATGGTAGAAGAGTGAAGAAGATTTGGAAGTTATGTGTGTGAATTGACTATGTGCTGTGTGCATGTAAAATCTTATGTAAAGGGAACGAAAGTAAAGAAGATTTTCACCATCTGGTGCTCCTCATGTGAACAGCCCAAACAGTGTTGCTGATGAATCTATTTCTTGAGCAGATGTATATGGAAAATCCGCCAAGCATGAACCTGCTGGTGGAATCGAGAATGAATCTGTTAATCAGTCTACCTTTCCAACGTAAGATTCCGAGGATAGTGCTACTTTTGGAACTCCAAAGATTGATTCTCCTAATCTTCATTCTTCAAGTGGCAAACCAGACGGTGACAACTTAAATAGTTCTGAAGTTCATCCACTAACTCCACAACCTCAAATTCGTGTTGCTGATGAATCTAGTTCTGAAGTCTTTAGGGATTTTGAACATTAATTTGATTTTTGTTTTACTTCCTTTTTTGCAAGATTGTTGTGTAGATTTCTCGAGGTGGGATCAGATCTTTTAAAAAACCATTGGATCGGGGGTGGTATTCTCCTCCTTTAACCCGATGGTGGGGCAGGGCGGAACAGTGTATAAGTACTACCGGGGCGGGTTTGGATTTCACAAGATTCGCATTCGACTCACCCTATTGCCATTCCTAGTCCGTAGAGTATCGACACCTGTGAACACCTCGGTGACGTATCACTCTTGGGGAGTGCCACGTGGTTGTTGATGACATCGTCATCTCAACCCCTATTGAGGACACTTCACAACTTTCATAACTCACCGTCATCTCAACCCCTATTGATGACACTTAAAAACTTTCATAACTCATATTCACTTTCTCACTTTATAATTATAAAGAGAGAAACATACAAAACCCTAAGGCAGGACCCCAACTCTAGGCATAAGCATTAGATTGTGACTGCTGTCGTGTATTCACCCCAGTTATCGCCCTCATAGCACTACTACTCCCTAGGTTCTGTCTGGAAAGCCTTTGATATTTACCTTTACTCCATCCCTACTCTGCTCCCATATTAGTATATTTGACATCTAACTCAAACTGCATTCCTTGTGTCATCCTTACGTCGATTACGAACACACTTCATTGGCATCATAGTTTTTCAACAATGAATTAGTTTATGTAAAAAGATGTTAAAAGCATGATATACATTGTCGAGTCTATTCTCTAACAGTTTATGTTCTTACAACGAATGTATCAGACTTGTGGTTTGACAAAATTCCAGGTTTGATTCGTTCCACCAGCATATCTCATCCTCCTTTATAATAGCGTGACTTGCACTACAGCCAGCCTATTTAAGCAGACTTTGTAGAGTACTACGTGTTAAAAGTTTAATATATATTTTTGAACCTATTTTATAACAATTTTAAATTTTAAAGCAGATGATAATGATATTTCACAGCAAGTAATTGCTAAAATTTCAACAAAAACAAATTACAACTAAATTGGATTATATTGAGTGCTGATTCTTGTCGCCGACCTTAGAGCGAGTCAGGGTAAACTCCGCAACTTGTCGTATAAGTCGAGGGTGGTTCGCGTAATTAGTCTGAAGCCAGTGTAGCAAACGCGCCGAGACTTCGCGTGCGCCACGCAATCTCAACCGATTACCGCTTTTTCCGCTGGCGGTCCTTCCGTTCCTCGTATCTATATACATCAGACCGACACCTCTCTGCGCTCTGTATTACACTGCCTCAAGTGCACATATACCTGAGAAATGGGACACGGTAAATATGTAACCAGACACGGTACCGCAGTAGCAAGGAACCACTGATGTATACATTCTTATCTTGTAATTTGATTTATCTCAGGTGACAAAGGTCGGCCCAGCAAGAAGCCCAAGTATTTCAAGGTTCTTGATACATCTGAATCCAGGTTAATCTTGTTATGAGCAGTTGATGAAT
The DNA here is from genome assembly GCA_033070095.1 of Escallonia herrerae. Classification (NCBI taxonomy): domain Eukaryota; kingdom Viridiplantae; phylum Streptophyta; class Magnoliopsida; order Escalloniales; family Escalloniaceae; genus Escallonia; species Escallonia herrerae. The sequence goes on along the minus strand of JAVXUP010002203.1, from coordinate 18,531 downwards.
GTTTGGTTTGATTGTTTAGGAGGCCTCTTTTGTTGAGGACGAAGACGCCCACTACGCGAACGATTTACAAGACGATTACCGAGATGGTATCTTGCGAGTTTGTAATTTGTGTGGTTGATTTCTTATTTTGAATTGGATTGATTTAATGGGGTGGTGGCGATTTTTGAAGGCGATATGGAGGGGAAGAAGAGGGATTTCACGAAGTTGGAACTCAAACCGGATCACGGGAACCGGCCGTTATGGGCCTGCGCCGATGGCCGGATTTTCCTCGAGACTTTCTCTCCGTTGTACAAACAAGCTTATGATTTCCTCATCGCCATTGCCGAGCCCGTTTGCAGGTATAATTATGCCTAGACTTTTGCTTTGTTATGTGTTGTTAACGAATCTTTGCAAGTTTCAGCATACGAACAAGTAAAGGTCAATGTTGCTCATTGATTCTATACTAGTTTGACTTGTTAAACAATAATTCTTTAATCTGTGATTGCTATTTGAGTTGGATTGGATGTTTAGATGCTGGAGTTTTACTAAAAGAACTTGCATGAGAAATTGGAGTCCCTTTCACCCTTTAGCTAATTCTAGGATAGGTCCCGAACTCACAGAAACTGATCTTACTCATCATCGTTACCATTCCGAACACACAAACATTGACCTTACTCATCATTGTTACCACCATTTGGCTCGCGGAGTATTTACTCTATCTAAATATCTGTTAGTATTTGAGCTCACCAAAATGCATTTGTGTTCGTGTTGTACCGTATGGATTGGCTATGAAGTGAAAGGGAAATGAATTTCGGTAGAGTGAGAGAGAGTATTTTTAGGTTTTATGTTGTTCACGAATTTGGCTGCGCAGGCCGGAGTCGATGCACGAGTACAACTTAACTCCTCACTCCTTGTATGCTGCGGTGTCGGTGGGTCTAGAAACTGAAACGATTGTAGCTGTTTTGAATAAATTGTCGAAGACCAAGCTTCCGAAGGAGATGATTGATTTCATACACGGTTCCACTGCGAATTATGGCAAAGTGAAACTTGTGCTTAAGAAGAATCGTTATTTTGTTGAATCTCCATTTCCAGAGGTAATATGGTGTTTAGTTTGTTAGGTGGTTACATTAGGTGGTTACTCATTGTTCCCGATGTTATCTGCAGGTGCTGAAGAAGTTGCTTAAGGATGAAACGATTTCTCAAGCAAGAATGTCCTCAGATGTAAGTGTGCTTGATTTGGTTTTTCTGCCAAGTCCAATACATTTTTAGTCTTTCCTGGTCTCGCTTGTTAAATTTTGGGCTTGGTTTGACTAGAAATACTAAGAGGGTTGCTAAGAAAATGTCCATAGTGAAATATTTAATTAAGAAAGAAATGACTATTGCATTCCGTGACCTCTATTTTCTTTCCACATGATTCTCAGTATGTTGCACATTTGCAGATTGATATTCTAGCTAATTGCCTTGGTATTCTGTTAGTCGGCATGAATGCTTGTGGTCTGAGTTCTATGGAGGCATGATCCTATTGTAGTTTACTAGGCATATTGTTCCCAGGTTAGTAATTGTATGTGGTTCGGGGAATGTCAATGGAATCAGTAAATTGCTCAGTTTCTACTTTTCCACGCGCTATGTTGCTGCCTACCATGATAATAACAACACGACCCCCTACAAAAGCCTTTCTATTCTACGAGTTATATGTCCCGAGATGATTGGGGGTTTAATCTCGTGTGTGTCGTACAGGGCATTGCTGGAAACGATGGATTTTCAGTCAGTAAATCTATGGGGGAAATCGAAGGTAGGCATGATGAGTTGCTGAATGAAGCACAGCTGGCAGCTGCAGCAGAAGAAAAAGAAGCTCATTCATTTGAAATTAATCCTGCCCAGGTATATTAATGCATCTACCGGATAGAGTGAAAGCAGGTTAAACATTGTTGATGTTTCTTAGTTCGCTGAGGTAGAGTAGTACTATGGAAACTTGTTTAAGATTTGGAGAAAAAGGAATACAAAATTTTCTGGACAACAGACAGTACAATCATGCATCTCATATATCGGATTTGTGTCAGCATACCGGGAGCCAGACTGTGTAGTATTGTTGCGTATCAGTTGAGGCTGTAGTGGTAATCTCTTCAGGTTCTTGGTTGTAGGCAGCTTTGTATAATGTGGTTGTTCTAGTTGGAACCATAATATTTTGCCTGGACATCAGTAGTGCAAAGTGTTGTTTCGATTTTAATTTGCATATGATTGTAGTTAACAAAAAATGAGGTAGGCATTTTGAAGCTGATGGGATAGTGACTTTTAAATACTATCATCTCAAATCTGTCGATTAGAAGGTTTGTTTCAGCATCTGAGCTGAACTTTTTGGTAGGATCATAAACAAACTGGGTTTTGCTTTAACTTTACACGACTTGCTTCAGGAGTTCCCCTTGAACTTCCTTGTTTTTATTTTTTGCAGAATACTAGCTGGGTTCTTCACTTCTTTTTCTATAATATAAGATCTAAGAAGCACGGACTCGGGTGCGGGTGCGGATACGCAGATACGGCATTTTTAAAAATTTTAGGATACGGGTGCGGCGGGTATACAACATATTTTATAAATATTTTTTTAATTATATGTACTTAGTATTTAATTTTTAAACTATTTAAATCTTAATAATCATAATATGTGTTTGATTTGATATATGTGAAAAGATATTAATATTCCAACCAAAGTAGTGAGTTTTTAAGTTTAATGGGTCCTTTTGTAAATTTTAAAACTTTCGACCAAATTAGTTAAGTTTAATGGGTTGTTCTATAAATATTAAAATTTTAAAACTGAACATAATATAGCTTTTATGTGTTATCACTTCTATTTCTATGAAATAGTGGGGTTGGTTTATATAATAACTTAACATTGGGGTCCTTACATAATATAATAAAACTAATGTCCTAAATAATATAACATATAACATTACAAGTCAAAACAGAAGAAGAGAAGAAAAAACAGAAGAAGAGAAGAAGAAACATCGACGCAGTACACTGAAGCAGGCGCACGGCGCTCGCCGCAGTGGGTCGCCGGGAATCGGCGCACGGGGACGCCGCAGTGGGTCGCCGGTAAGTCCCCTTCTCTTCTTCTTCTTCTTCTTCTTCTTCTTCCTTCTTCTTCTCTCCCGTGTCTCCTCTCAGATTTCCGGTAGCCGCCAGAGTTCCCAATGGTCGCCGGTGGTGACAGATCTGAGCCGATCCGCACCCGATCCGCACCCGGGATTTAAGAAATTAAAAAAATTAAAAAAAAGGTGGACACGCACCTGACACGCACCGGTGCCGCACCCGAGGCGCACCCGCACCCGACGCGTATACAGTGCCGGTGCTTCACTCCAAGTGCCGCACCGGTGCTTCATAGTATAAGATATTTGTTTCATACTGGCAGGTTGAAAATGTGAAGCAGCGGTGTTTACCAAATGCATTAAACTATCCTATGTTAGAGGAGTACGACTTCAGAAACGATACTGTAAGTTGTTTCACTAGATACTGATTGAATTTCTAGCTTGGACTTTACATTGCCTTACTTCTTTGATTACTGCTTCTTGAACACTGCAGGTCAATCCTGACCTTGAGATGGAGTTGAAGCCTCAAGCACAACCACGACCCTATCAAGAAAAGAGTCTCAGTAAGATGTTTGGAAATGGTAAGGTTACCGGCATTAGTATATTGTATTAAGATAGTATGAAATAACCACAAGACACAAGATGATAATTTTGTTTTTCACTAGATATTGATGGTTCTTGCTCGTTGATTAAATCAGTTATGATTGACAATACACTGTCCTCCATAATATCAGCATGGATAGGAATAAGAAAGGGAAGGCACAAGTTACGAAAGTGTCTTTCCTGCAGCTGTGTAGTCCATCTGGTAGGAGTAACATAATGAGGGGAAGCTTATTAAAGACATCCAAGAGTGTTTGCATCCGGAGTAGATTGCTGGAAGGGTATTAAACAAACTCATGTAACATTGTCCCCATGTTTCAAGTGTTGGGGATTGCCATATCATGTGCTCTCCTGAGCCTGGCCCTTTTATTTTCTGTTTTTGTGGTCTTTTCTTTTGAAGTTCCTTTTTTTGGAGGCCTGGTACAGGCTTTACTGTTTGTTGGTGCCTTAACTAAGTACCTGTCACCTAAAAGAAAAAAATAGGAGTTGGGAGACGTAAATATTTTTTTATGTCCTGGGTTGATTTTCTTGAGGGGAAAAAAGAAAAGGAGGGAGGGAGGGGGAGGGAGGTGACTAAATAGAGCTTTTGCTCTCTTTTGGAATCCTTTCATTCTAACTTGACGGGCTGATTTGGCAATTCATTCTTGATTCGGACTAGAAAGTAAAACACTTGACCTTTACATGCTAAAGTTAGGAGAGCAGGGGTTGGTAGAAGTTCAGCGTAAGCTTGAGAACTTTACTTGATAGTTGAAGTTTTTCTTTTCAGTTAAAAATTATCCCAAAGCTAAGCACCGACGTTAGCACGAGACAACTCAACATAAGCGCTAAAACCCACTCCTGGTTCTAAAGAACGATATATTTGACATGTTACTGCCAAAATTGATATTTGACATGAAGTAGCATTGAATTATATGCATAAACTGAGATACCATAGAAGTAGATTTGAGTGGGAGACAGTAGATGAATTTTGTCGTGCATAGTTTGTATATACAGTGAAGATGAATACGCGTATCAACTATTGCCATCATAGCAGTGACTGGTGGACTGGTAAGGCCGTACTATGTAAATTAAGATTGTGACTGGAGATCTCAGAATGTGAGGGGCAACGTTCTGGTGAACTGAGTTGTATGAAGTTAGAATCTTATTTTATCTGGTTTGGGTGTTCTCCACATACACTTTGTTGGGGTTTCTAGTTTGCGGTTTTTGCCATGACCTGCTGAAGAAATGCATACATTTGCCCATAGAGATAGGTGCTTTCAAGTTTTATCTTTTCTTCCTAGCCATTTAAGCAAGATCATGCATGCTGTTTAGCATGCTTTTTGTTCAGGTATCGTCTATTTCTACACCCTCGAATGCTTGTCTACGCCTCATTAAAAGGCCTGATATCTTGTATGCGCTTTCTTTTGTTTAACTTCGTAAGGAGTTTTTTTTATTTTCAACAGTTTTTATTTTATATTGACCTTGGCAGGAAGAGCAAGATCTGGTATTATTGTACTACCATGCGGTGCAGGAAAGTCTTTGGTTGGTGTGTCTGCAGCCTGCAGAATTCGAAAGAGCTGCCTTTGTTTGGCAACGAATGCTGTTTCTGTGGACCAATGGGCTTTCCAATTCAAGCTGTGGTCGACCATTCGGGATGAGCAAATCTGTCGTTTCACGTCTGACAGTAAAGAGAGATTCCGCGGGAATGCTGGGGTGGTTGTGACCACTTATAACATGGTTGCTTTTGGTGGTAAACGGTCTGAAGAATCCGAAAAGATCATTGAAGAGATAAGAAACAGAGAATGGGGATTGCTTCTCATGGATGAGGTAATTATATTATTGGATTTATACTTGCCTTTTCTCTTTTGAAACAGCAAAATTAACTATTATATGGGACTCTTTTGTTTGTTCAGGTGCATGTTGTTCCTGCTCACATGTTTCGAAAGGTCATTAGCATTACCAAATCTCACTGCAAGCTTGGGCTAACTGGTATGTATCGATCACAATATAGATGTACATATTCCTCAGTGCCTATCCAGTAATTGTTCAAAATTAACCACTTGTGAACTGCAGCGACACTTGTGAGAGAGGATGAAAGAATTACAGATTTAAATTTCCTTATCGGTCCCAAGTTGTACGAGGCAAATTGGTTGGATTTAGTAAAAGGAGGATTCATTGCAAATGTACAATGTGCTGAAGTCTGGTGCCCAATGACGAAGGAGTTCTTTGCCGAGTATCTGAAGAAAGAAAATTCTAAGAAGAAACAGGTCCATGCTTTTGAAACATGTTTCATTGTTTTGGTTATTTCAAGTTTCTACAAATGTTAAGCAATTGTGTAATACCAACTCTGGTACGAGATGAGCTACATTTGATCAAGGTTGTAAAACCTTGTCTTTTGAACTTCCAAACAAGCGTAGTTGATTCTACTAACTTCAATAAAGATACGTGGATTGGTAACTAGCTGCCATTTGGAATGATCCTCAGGATCCTTAGTTTACGAACCTCAGTTTCAGGTCAAACAAGCAAATCTATCCTGTTGATTTTATTACGATCATACTTTTTCTTGTTTACTAGGTTCAACTATTTAACAGTTCAATGCAATAAATAAATTTCCAAGATTCGCTTTTGAAAACACTTCTGGTGAAGGCCACTAGTTATAAATTTCACAATAGAACCCAAGCCCAAAAATTAAAGCTAGTCTAGATTGTATATATTGGATCCCTTTGTCTGTATCCTGATCTCTTGTTTCTCATATAACAAGAGAAGTGAAAAAAGGAAAAGGAGGAATAAGAAGAAAATGATCTGGTATTGTTTCTAGAACCTTGTGGTATGTTGCAACAGTTGCAAGAAATTTCCGACTAATAAGAGAGTGCTTCTCCTTCCCGGGGATGCGATGACGGGATCTTTTGTTCCTTCATTTTGTTTCCGTGTAATCTAATGTCTTTCTTAACCTCACATTTTTTTGTCCAGGCACTTTATGTGATGAACCCTAATAAATTCCGAGCTTGCGAGTTTCTTATTCGGTTTCATGAACAGCAGCGAGGTGATAAGATAATTGTTTTTGCGGACAATCTTTTTGCACTCACGGAGTATGCATATAAGCTCCGTAAACCTATGATCTATGGTGCTACAAGGTTTTATGGGTGTTTAAAATTTCAATACTTCTTTTAAATGTGCTACTTTACGTCTGTAAATGACAGTTTTTGTACAATGTGCAGCCATGTTGAAAGGACCAAAATTCTGGAGGCTTTCAAAACTAGTCGGGAAGTGAACACTGTTTTTCTTTCAAAGGTATTATACTCAAAACAGTCTGGGTTTTTCCTTCCCTTATTTTTATGATTTTATCAATTATTAATCAAGATTCTAATCGCAGGATGGGCTTAGGTAAGGAATTATAACAGTTATTATATCATGACGGGGATGGTTGCTAGTGTATCTATGGAGGCAATATCACTTACTCTAGTGAACAAGATCAGTTTCTGGTCAAAATTTGCTTTTTTGTCTTATTGTTTGGGATGCCGGGCATATAAGAAGCAACACACAGAAGATGAGTTTAACTGACATGGGAATGCTAAGGAGGACGGGTGAATAAGAATGTGCGGTTGGCACCAATTGAGTAGAAAATGAGGAAATATGGATGTATTCAGTGTGGCCTTTATAAGCAGCAGATGGCTAAAATGGGGTAGACTAAAAATACATTCATAGGAGCAGTATTGCTTGAAAAACTATCAGAAACAGAAGTGTGGAGAGGTTAGAGTAGAAGGAAAAGGTTCAACAATGGACCCTTACAAACTTGGAAGAAAGGTTTAGTTGAGTTGAGTAGTTCGTCGGCGTGGCGGGTGGGAGTGCACTCTAGCTTGAGCAAATTAGCTATAGTGTACATTGTTTATTTTTTCCGTACTGCTGAATATATATCACAGATAGTACATAACATTGTTGTTTTTATAATTTATAGGTGGGAGATAATTCCATTGATATTCCTGAGGCTAATGTGATCATTCAAATTTCTTCCCATGCTGGGTCGAGACGTCAAGAAGCCCAACGACTTGGCCGTATTCTCAGAGCAAAGGTATGATGAATTTTTATCCGGAGATGCTCTAAACTTGGCATGATACGTCTATCGTAATGGGTAATTTTTGCAGCTCTTTTTTGAATCATTGTGGAATAAAATTATATTCTTTTTTTCTTCTTTTTTTTTGTATCGTAACCATTAAGGGGACGATTTGATGTACACGTTTTTTTGGGGGAGATCATTTGAACCTTTCAAATTTGACCTGGTAGAATTGAGCATTTTTATTGCTTTGTGAAAGATTGCTCACAAGCATGATATACGTTTGTATTTTGTTCCGCCTAGATTTTAAGGAATATGGAAACCTTGAGCTACATCTTTTTTCAAATATTATTTATAAATCTTGCCAGTAATGGTCCTACTTTGATGGGTGCTTAAATCTGACATTCTAACCCCACTTAGACTCTGCAGTGACATAGGCTATGTGAACTGGGCTGCCCTTCTGAGTTGTAAATTTGTGCTGATTATTGTGTATTGAATTTCGTTTGGTTGGCAGGGTCGTCATAAGGATAGGATGGCAGGAGGTAAAGAGGAGTACAATGCATTTTTCTACTCCTTAGTATCTACAGATACACAGGTATGAATACTGTACTTCCAGTTCTATAACATTCTTTATGCCATCAGAGATTGTGTTTATGCAAAATCTAAAGACTCGTCATGTGGATGGACACTTGTTTTTGGACGAAGCGGGTTTTGAGTCGACCTTCCCTTCAATGCAGGAAATGTATTACTCGACTAAGAGACAGCAATTCTTGATTGACCAGGGCTATAGCTTTAAGGTAACGTTTTACCATTTTTTGCATGTTCTTTATCTGCACTGTCAGAATTAATAGCCCCTTGCATGTTCTTTAAGGTAACCCTTTATCGTTTGCAAGGACATGACTTTGTTATCATTTTGCAATGTGGATTGCATTATGCAAGGGGTTTTTAGTTATGTATTATATGCTCAGGGTTGTCTTATTTATATTTTCTCTGAGACTTTTACCATCTTTTAATGTACTCGCAGGTGATTACGAGTCTACCTCCACCTGATTCAAACGCTGATTTGAGCTATAACACTCTTGATGAGCAACTCGATCTTCTGAAGAAGGTATTCCTCGTTTTTTCACTGTTGGGATGAGATGTGATCGTCGTATTGCCAATAGTAGTTACATGCGCATGCAGTCAGTCAGTATCAGTGGAAGTTTCTATGAAGAAAATTGATATTGATTGTTATTTTTACACATGCTGCTCTGTATTACTATCTGTGGTTTTATAGTTACTGCAGAATTGTTTGGTAGCTAATCAGGTCATATCAATAGGATGACAGTAGGTGATATATTCCTCATTGCCATGTGTTTGAAGCATGTTCAACTCGCGTTGTATTTCTCATCTGTAGTGATCAAGAACTTCGATGACAATAATGCAAAAATTATGGGTGGAAAGGAAAAATGTGAAGGAAATCTGTAAACATGTGGACAGCATATTTCCCGTAGTAAAGTATGTGTACCTCATAACATCACCGCCATATAGGACAAAGGTGGAAATGGGTCAAATTGTAAGTCTTCTTTTTGGCAAATCATACAATTTGTGAAGAAAACCTTTTGAGTATTCAACACACAAAGAAAAGAGAGGTCGCCCATGGGATCTCGTTCTAGCTTCGTCGGAGCACAGATAGTGTCGGCTTGAGATCATGGAGAAACATATTGCCTCTCATGCATCCTCTCTTCTTCCTTACAAATTTTTCTACAAAATTTTATATTAGGAGGACTCGACTTTTCCTAAGTCTCTAGTGGTGGAAGAATCTGTGCGGGGAAAGCAGGCCGAAGAGTCAAATTTAGCAATATGAGATATCCATAGGACGTTGTGTTATTGGGCTGTATTGATGCACATCCACAAATATGTGTATATATATATACATGCTCTTTCTAGTTTTATTATATGATTCCACATTTCCATTATCTTCTTGCTCTCCAGTCCTTTTCGTGGTCATTGTCACTAAATAAGCTAGTGATTAACGGCTAATTTTGAGGCTGGATCTCTTAACAAAATCGAGTGAGGCGGTGTGTGATGTTTGCTGGGCAGCACCGTCTTAGATAACCAATCATATTATATGCAAATAGAGGAATGACAATTCTATAATATGATGGAATCAATTTTGTTAGCAAGCGAAAGGCGAAGTTGGGAAGTATTTGAAAGTAAGTGAAATGTAGAATTGGAGAAGAGGATCAGACGCTCCAACAATGACTTTTTTTTGTTCTGATTGACACTTCTTATGAGGTAGTAGGTAATAGATAATTGATCTCTCCCCTTGTGCAGGTAAAGATGGCAGGTGACGAAGCTGTTGGCTTAGAACAACTAGAAGAAGATGTGGATGACATAGCCCTTCAGAAAGCCCGTCGCTCTGTTGGATCTATGAGCGCCATGTCAGGAGCAAGTGGGATGGTTTACATGGAATACAAGTATGGTTACTGCTTCCATTCCTCTCAGAAGTTTTATATTTTCCATGATTTATTAAATGGTGAGATGATGTACCTTGCCTTGTCCTGCATCCTTTGATCTTGAAAACTAATTGCTCTCTTTCTTGGGGCTTGTGTAAAAAAAGAAGATGTCAATGGTCGGTAATTCTTTTCTTTTAAAAGCTCTGATCTTTTAAAAGCACGGATCTATACTTTGTTATTAAATGAGGCAGTTTTAAGGATATTCACATGACCAAATTCCCCATTGTTGATCAACGGTTTTTTGGTCTACCCCTTCCTCAAATCAATATAGTGTTTATTTTCTAAGATAAGATGCTCAACAAGTAGGTTGCGGTCGGGATTCACACTGTTCTTGTTAAGTAGGAACTTGGTCCGTACACCAGAGTTCCATTTTCTTGGATGTAACCTTCTGTCTACCTTATCCTTTGTGCAGCACTGGCCGGAACAAACATTTCGGACAGATGAAGAGCAAGCCCAAGGATCCAACCAAAAGGCATCATCTATTCAAGAAACGCTTTAATTAAGCGGACTTCTTAATGCTGCATAATGGGTGGCTGCTTTGTATGTATATTTATGTCTTGTTCTTATGGTGAGCAAGTTTTTTGAATTTTGACGAACAGAATCGCCTTGTCATGTCTACAAGGGAATTCAAACAGTGTACATATAATCTTTTGTTGTATGCTTCTGTAGCCGGCCATCCTTAAAGTTGCATGTAGCTTCAAATTATGGAATGAAATTGTTATCGTCTCAGGAAAGAATTTTTTTTTCAGAACAAACGCCGCGTGATGAAATGGGTTCGTGGTTCGGGGCAAGGCCAGAGTTTTTCCGGGGGGGCAAAATTGAAGCGGAGCAAGAGCGAGATATAATATGTTGAAACCGAATTTTTCTAATTCCTTTTTGGTTAATAGGAGAAACAGTTTTTACAGAAAGAATCTGAGTATAAGAGCCGGTAATCCTTTGGGCAAAAATATCTTCTACCATCAGGCTTAATTCACTTTTGAGAGTTCTCGTAAAAAAAAAATTGTCTAAATATTATCGTCGCAACTAGTTGATTTAAACTAAGTAGAATAAAAGTAACATCGGATCTCTCGCAATCTTTCATCAAAGTTGTAACGTAATTAACCTAGGTAGAGCGCCACTTTCTTTACATGGATTTAGGACTTTGTCCAAAGTAATCATATTTCATGCATAACATACGCAGATAAACCAAATGTGAATAAGAACATACAAATTATTTCTGGGTTGCCTTCTACATCATGATTGTTTTACCAGGTCATATTACCGTCATTAGCTTAATTATTGTTATTTATTTCTATAAACCTTTGATTGGTACACGATTAAAAGGGGCAAACTATTTAGGTGAATAATCAAAACTTACATCCCTAATACATGTAAACTCTTACTATCGGAGATATGGGCGGCATTTGAAAAGAAACATAGAAACAATATTACTCTTTAAACCGTTACCATTGAATCTAAACGATATAAAGGATCAGAACACGTAAATTAACGCTAGCTAGTATGGTGCTGTTCAGAAAATGAAAACGTTAGTCAACTTATTTCCTCCCAAATGGTCGTAATTTTCGACGTTAAAAACATGTCGGCCTTGCTTCTCAAGAACAAGTTGCAGTAAAGTTCGACTCAACTTGCGTCTGTGTGTGCACGCTAGGTGAAAGAGAGTGCAAAAGCCGGCGGCAGACAAAAGCTGAGCATGAACAAACCTCGTCACTATCTTTTGAGTTGGTGAGAGACCCCACTCAAAAGGAGCTCACAATCAGGAGAAGTTTCGTGATGGAAGAGAAATTGGTTGCCTTTATGGATTCTTAGCACGCTGGAGAAATTTGCCATTACAGACACCTAGGGACTTTTCTAGGGTTTGACTGCTTTTGGGACATTCCTTGTGCTCTCACCCCTTCACCACCCTCCAAGCATATTGCACTTGTTTATCAATACCATATTCATGGAGCTACTAGTTCTACTCATTAGCCATCACCACTTTTCTTAGAGGAAAGAAAAAAGGTGAAAGTTGTAGGCAACTAGGTAAAGATTCACGTAACTAAGTCATAAACTAATTCATTGAATTTGAAGCGTTCAATATTTTTATTCTCGCTATCAATTCTTATTTTTTCTGCTAGTTTCGCCTGTACTTTTGTATTTGATTGCCGAAAACGTGCCACCCTCCTCTCAACTTCACCTTTACGGTTTCTGATCTCGATGATTAAACCTGTAACTATGAAATTATTAAGGCGTATATATTTCTCCCAAGTCTTTGAAAAATGAAAATAAAGTCAGAATATTAACACTTAAGCATGACACCAGTTCAGATCTCCACTTAGTGGAGTATGGAGACAAGGTAAATAAACAAATATTATGTTGTAAACTGCGACCAAGTTCACTAATCATCGAAAGGCTGGAAAGCTAAACTGTACTTATTATTCGAATGGAACACTAATAAAGGTTTAGTCAACCATAAGCCATTGGTGAATATATCATATTGGGAAAATATCGATGCTGCATTTCTATAAAAAGAAAACCCTTGTACATAAAATTAGATTGATAGAACTAGTACTGTTTCGTAATAGATCAGATACCCTGTGGTGCGCATATAAAATTACTCTCGAGATTATTGGAAGAATTTTTTATGCGACCCGAGTCCTTAGTCAAACAACAATCCTTTCCATCTTGAGCAATAGAAGATTGTCTTTAAGTATTTTCGGGTTGAGAAGATAATTAAGCTTTACTGAATATACGACTAAACTCCCCCTATATGAACCAAAAGTGGGCAGAACTAAAGAAAAAGATCGATAAGTGACACAGCTGAATTTATAGCACAAATCGGTACGTTCTCTTTTTTCTTGTCTCAACGTAATAAGGGTATCAATTACTTCTACACATTTATCGGTTTTATGAATTTTCTTTTGGGCTTAGATTGACCTTCATACCATGTGAAAGCATTCAACCCGAAAGAATTGCCTATAAGGAGAATGACTGACAACACTTACATAGTGTGTGATTCATTGTATTCTCTTCGGCTTAAAATTGTATCTCAACATGGGAAGGAAGAAAAGTTTATGCTGGATGGTAACTTATAGATACAGCAGAGTGGTGAAAAAACCAGATAAAAGGACTCAAAAATGGTGCTAAGTTTAGCAAGATTCTTCCTCCAGAGGAAGAAACCTGTTCAGCCTCTTTTCTTGATGATTAATCATTGGCTTAAACGAAAGTTTCATCATGGAGACACATGGTCTTCTTTCTTGTCTGCTATCAGAAAATAAATCAGATGAAGATGATAATCATACTATATGCCATTCGTGCACACAGTTATGGTATGATTGTCATTAAATATGTTAAGGAAGATGGAATTTTCGATGAACCAGCAAGGACCCTTTTCCTTGGACTGAGCTGAAGGACAGTGCAGTCGACAACTTTTTACAATGTTTCACTTTCATATCAACATCTTCTATTCCCAAATCACGCCTTTTTCTCTAATTTATGGACCAATCATCTCCCAATCTCTATGATGGTAATGATAGGACATTGAAGTAGTTTTATAAAACTAATTTTCCAGTATTTTCCTGGTCAAAAAGAGAGACTTTGGAATCTTTTTAGTTGGGGTGCTGATGATCAATTAAACTAAGCATTCTTTGCATTCTGCTCTTACCATTAACTGAGTTGGTTCTCTCTCTCTCTCACTCTCTCACACACACACAATACACAATCTTATCACAGCAAGCAAAGTTTTGCAAGGCTAACCTGTTCATGATGATTAGATTGGGGACCAAGAAGGGCAAATGGGAAGCTGTGAGCGGATGATATTCGGTCTTTGTAACCCTTTTCAAGACTCTTAATTCTGAGATGCTGCTGATTGTGCCTTTTTTTGGTTCACTAGCATTGTGGTTTTAGACTTTTAGTGTGTTCTTTCATAGGTGTCAATCTGGCAACCAAGTAGGGTCTTTCACTGATATACATATATGGTCATGATTATAATAAAGAAGCTGGTCAATTGAAGATGCTAAGCTTGACAAGAAGCAAGAACATAACTTTTTTAGAGAGATTTGAGATCAAAGCATCTCTTGCGTATATAAATAGACATAAGCCTACCATGACTTAATTTAAATCTTATCAAAATTAACAATTTTGATAGATTTGAAACTTGCAAGATTGAAGTCATTTGTATGACACTTCGTAAGTATGAGAGTCTATGGTACGCGTTTTAGCATTGCGCCATTGGAGGGCAGCACAAATACCCCTGAGTTAGTTCAACAATCTGAACCTTGAAAAAGGGCTTCTGCCACACGCTTTGCTGATTCGTCAAGTTGTTTACAATAAGCCATCATTATGACCATGGATTTGACAACACTAAAAAGGGTTGAAACAGAATTATGCGCAGAAACTATCAATATCTAGGCTATAGCCTTGGAATTCCTTGACTGATTATTTGATTGGCAGATGAATGCTCCATATATGCTTTTGCTTAAAGAAGTAACAAATGGTGTTTTTGTCATCACTAATACTGTTTTCCTAATCCGGGTCAAACGAGTGTCAAATCATGCATAAAATGTTCATCTAAAGGAAACCATAAACACTTTGTTATTGTTCGACATGAAGCAAAACACAATGATATTCAAGAAGAAAACAATTTGTTGCACTTAGGCGATGAGAGGCCAGATTCATTGCTGCGCTGACCCCTGAGATGAAAGAGTATAACTTGGCTAGTTTTTTTTAGAGGAAAATGTGTCTTACAAGGAATTTATACATAATAATGTAGTGTCCATTTGCACAAGCAGCAGTATATGATGAATCTTTTCTTGACCACCCCAATCCAACCTCCTAAACCCAATAAAAATTGCAGTCAAACATGCACTTTTTCTGTTCATGGTAATACATGATCATAGCCAAAATTCAAAATGGCTACTTCGCTGAAACGTGTACCATTTGAAGAAGTTGAAGATAATGGAAAGCATTAGAAGAAATGCATTCTAATGTGACAACTACAAATTCACCCCCTAACCCCAAACTCCTATACATCAGTAAGTTCTAGAATTAGGTAAGTATGCAGGTCAAGTTCCACACCAAACCCAACAGAGAAGGTAAATTTTCCTATATTCATTGAGGTTAAGTCTGTTACTATTATACTTGGACAACGTTGATTTAGACAAGCATCTTGTTCAAATGCGCACTTGTAACTCATTTTGGAATTTCTGTATTGTTCTGCAACTTGAAGCTTCCAAAAACAACTTTCTTTCATGAACTATAAACCTACTTGTGTGATGCTGACCACAATTAATCAATTAGCTTCTTCCAGCTTCTTCTTCTTAGCTAAATGTTTAGTTGCCTCTAAAGGAGCACCTAGCAACTACTACGAGTATGGCGCAACAGCTTCTCTGATCAGCAATAACACTGAATGCTACAGGAGAAGAAAACAGTTTTCTTGGTGCCAATATTTACTTTTTGGAGATTACCCCTAATTAAGATGGCAGTGGAGCTCTCTGTGAAATTTGTCGGCAGCAGTTGTCAGGCAAGTGCGGGCATATTACTTCGCTCCCAACATCCTTTAATAATGTTACATTCATTGCAATTGGATCAGAGAGCTGAAGATTTTTTTGGCTGAAGATTCATTCTTTTGTTACTAAAAGATATACGAAGGATGCACATTTAGCCTCATCACACGTCTAATGACCCCAGATCATAGGTATGGTAGTAGGAGAATCTAGCTAGGCTAGATCACCTACAAGATTCGTTAAAAATGTGTTAAACAAAATGTTAAAGAATTAAGGTATCAAGTGCTTTGGCAATAGATCAATTACCAATTGGAACATTTATAATTAGTAGTCACTAAAGGGCTATGAGCCAGATAGTACTCTAATGGTGTGACCAAACAAGAACCCATGTAGTAAATATCACTCCTGTTCAAAGGTGTAGTTGATACTGCAGCTATTGTGATTGTCAGTACGATGTACAAGGAGATATGAATGTGAAAAGGACACAACAGAAGAAATGCAGGCAGTGCCAAAAATCCAACAGATCAATTTTACCAGTACTTTGCTCCTTTTACTGTTTGATTTGCTTATTTACTTAGCTATACAAAAAACTGCAAAATTTTGAGCAAGTTGAGAACAAGCTAGAGAGACATGTTGATGGGATTTGGCTAAGGAACTCTTACTCTGGAGACACCTTAGAATGATAAATGAGGAAAGCCTACCAACTTCTTGGAAATTTTAACATTTGGGACCCCTTACTCTTCTGTCAACTGCTATTAAAAAGCATCTTACTTGGTGCTTTTTCGACTTTAAGAACCAAATTGCTCCAAAAGCAAATTAAAGCTCAAGGGTTCGCACAGCGTCTTTTTTGAGAGAAGAGGTCAAGGGGCTATGTTACTATCGAAAGTCGTCTTTTGTATCGTGTCAAGAGAAATGACATAGAGAATCTCATTGCTTAAAGAGTTTCATTGTCGAATTGGATCCCAATAGTATCTGCTGACCAAAGGTGCTTTATTCAAGCCTGTCCACAGCAGTGAAAGTACGATTGATTCCGTCGATCGAACGAAAACCGCTTCTTGCTATTTTTTGCCTCTCTGGCTTGACTACTCTGCTTGCACATATTAAAAGGGGATCAGGAACTTCAAAAAGTTAAATCATGTCGTACATCAACTAGATCAAGCCCCCATTACCGTTCTTAGAAATGAAGTTCCTCCCATTGTTACGATTTGGTCCTAGTTATAACGTTACGGATCGAACGAAAGGGAATTAAATGGGAGTTTATACACTCATGTTCTATGCGAATGTTGGGTCCTCTCATCGATGTATTAACAATAAACGCAGTTTTGTAATGGCAAAAATTCCCTGATTTTTCAGCACTAAACACCGAAGTTTACGTAAAAAACTAAGGCCTCCCCTGGTAAAAGTATACTGACAAGTTGGCTCGTAACAAGCAGTACCATTGCAGCACAACATTGTTTGTTCATTGGTGATCTGTTTTGGCAAAGGTAAGTTTGGTCTACTCCTCTTGACCATAGCAACAAGTACTATCATAATATTTTCCTCAAGGTGGAAGAGAACTTTTGTGTGTCCTCTACTTGCCAAGTGCCAACTTTTTCCTCACATCTACTGCAACAACAGAATCCATGGTATAGAGCATCAATGTGCACTCTTGAAGCATTAACAAACAATGCATGAAAACTGTGCTAGCTCATTCTTGCATGCTTTTGAAATAGTGTGCAAGAGAAAACACATCACAAGAAAGCCAGTATTGGCTTGAAACCGAGTTGTTATTGACTGTTACATATACACATTGATCAAATGGAGAAGAAACAACAGCTAAGCTCATGCTGGGAATTCTGAAAACAGCTGCTGCTAACGCCTAATCACGAACGCGGATTAATCTCAGAAATACAATATACTACTAGCTTATTCAGAGAAGCCTTCTGAAATTGTTTCTTCAGAAACGGCTTTATCACGGTCATGTGCTCTGGTTCTAATTAACTATCCTAAGAAGGCTCCTTCACGGTAGCTTCAATTATGAATAGCCATAGTACTGAAACTGATTTGCACCAAAGTCGTTGAATAATGGTCCTCTCCCTACTGTTCCTTCGTCCTCTTCATCGTGAAACCCATCCATCTGCAGAATAACATTTATCATCTTCTAAGCTCAAAAAGCACTGCCCAAGTTCTACCATGTTCTTGTCAGTAATTTTTCAAAAAAACACTATTGAGCGCGACTTAAACGATTACGATTGACGTGACCCTATTCAAGAGTATTAGTATAAGCTAACAAGCGTCAAAGTATATTAGTTTCAGCTGAATAAATGCATGCCTTCTTACCACAAAGCATATTGTACAACCTGCTTTGACAATAGTATATTTTGATGTGACGTAAAACGTATTTTCTGCTAATAAATTTGAAAGAATGAAGTTGGTTAGTTACCCAAAGATCATCTTCATCTTCATATCGATTGAAAGTTGCAGCTTTAGGAATCTCTCCAGGTTCATCATTGCGCGCAAACCTGCCACGTATCCGGGGTCGGTTGTCTGCTAGTGTCTTTCGACATGCATACTTGAATCAACACAAACAGCAAAACAACAAGCCACGTTCAGATTAATCATACAATAAGATTTAATTTAATAGCTTGTCAATCAACTCTACTAGAAGTATAAAAGTGAGGGTTGGTCTTAATGTTACCTTAATTGTCTTGTTGAAGTTCCTCTGGTTCCGCTTTGCTCTGTACCTGTGAATCCTCTCTTTCCTCTCTTCTGCACTGTAACGTCCAACTTTGGAACTTGCTTCCTCCATGAATGAGCTCTCCATAGCTAATGGACTAGATGACAACCTGTGGCTTGTTTGGGCTGTTTTCATATTCTAAAGCAGA